>WEIU01000053.1:21186-40620 GCA_013389925.1 Aegithalos caudatus | reverse complement strand
TTTTTAATTTAGGAGTTACAAAAGGACCAGCTACTCATTCAGGACTCCAATATTCTTTTAATATCAAAGGGGCCATTTGGGTATTACCTATGAACAGAATTTCACTTCCTGCATATGTATAGCCCTTTAAAATGACAGACACACTAGCTATAAAAGAAGAGCACTGCTCATCCTTCAAACATACATTCATATATTTTATGTCAAAATGAATAATCCAGGGAGTTAATTGTATCTTTAATTTTTTTTTCTTCAGTATATGACAAAGTATTAAAGGAGAGGAGAGAAAAACCCTAATATTCTAGTTCTCTCTTTCTAGAAACTGACAAGGCAGAAACCAAGGGAAAAAAAAAAACCCAACCAAGCAACCAAACCTCATAAACACCACCCCCGCAAAGTTCAGGAATTAGATAAGCACAAATAAAGGAAAACTATGATCTTCTTTTGGTGCCCAGGTGAGACACAGGGACTGACAGCAGAGAGGAGAATTCTCAGCCACAAGTGGAATCCCGGCTTCATTTCCTACAGATTTCACAAGCAATAATACATTCCTTGCAGAAGTGTGTCATTTTGTTCTGTATCTATTCAGCAGCCATAATCTGGACTTTATCAAATATCTGCAGCTTCCAAAAAAAATGGGACTTTGTAACAATTTGGACTTCAAATGTGTTGTTCCAGCTAAGGAACCAGGCACTGTTCTGATAGCCTTTGCTGTTTCATTTAAAATTTTCAGCTGTTTCAGTATTCTCCAGAAACAGAGTGTTTGATACACATCACATTGCAACTAATAGGGTTTTCTCCAAATAGATGCTATCAAGAACCCATGACCCCTGTGTGAATAGTTAGCAGAGTTCTTGCAACCAAAAGGATTAGAGACAGAGATGGATGTGCCCATGCCGCCAACAAATTTAGAAAAAATCTTGACATATCAATCATCCTCAAACACCTGGATTTGTCAGTAGCCTCTGCCAGTTTCATTCTCAGACACCCAGATTCCTGAGCTGAAGCCACACAGACTAGATTTTGTCTAGCTCCCTTCAGTAATGTTCCTACTATGGGATTTAGACAACACATTTTTGATAGACTAACATCCAAAAGTGGTGTGAAAATAAATTTTAGTATCTCCCCCAAGATGCCAATTCAAATATCCACATTTAAAAGAAGCCCAGATGATTTCTAGGGATGCTACTGGGATCTGTACAGCACAAATATTATTAAAAACAATATCATGGCTAAAATAATCTAAACAGGAACCAGGATGGTTTGGTTTTCAACACTTCTATATTTCTACTCAAGAGCTCCTTCTAGACTGAATAACTGTTATGATATTCAGGTCTGGATTTCTTACTTCTTCACTTACCTTTTTCTCTTAAGCTCTCTGGATTCTTGGGATTTTTTCCTTTCAGGGAATCTGTAGGGAGATAATTATGTTTCTGAGACTTAGAAGACAGGAGTACCCTTCTATATTTAAAAGAAAACTCAAGAAATACATAAATACCAAGACTAAAACTGTGAACATAAATAGATGCAAACTTGACCTCTCTTTACATCCTCTCTAGAGACTGTCTCATATTTTAAGGTGCAATAATGTAAGTAGAAAAAGCAAGAATAGGAATTGCTTTTAGTAACTCTCTGTAGAGAAAACATTGAAGAGAGGAATTCAAAATGAGAAGAGGAAAATGCAAGCAATGACACAGTATTAGGAATTCGTTGGGTCTTATCCAAAGCTTCGTGAAGACAATTTCTGCTTTCTCTGTCTGAAGAATATATATTTTGCCTCAGTCCTTCAGGGAATATGTATTCATGGTCAGCAAGCACAGGAAAACCATTATGCTATGTTGTGTAAACAACTAATGTTTAAATATTATTTTCAAGCAACAGTTTCTTGATATCTTAAGTGTATTTATCAGGGAAATAAGGAGAAAATAGGTTTTTCAAAGTGAAGAAATAATTTGATAGACTTATGAACGTATGTGGTTTGAGTGACAGAATATCACAGTCTGAAGAATGGTAAATAGACCCAGCTGCATTCCATCTGACAGAATATAGCACCTAAGCATTCAGGAAAACATGTCATTTATTCCAAAATACTAAATCTTCAGTAAAACAGAAAAAGCTAAAAGAAGATCCTTTGAAAAATAATTTTAACTCTGAATATCCTCCTGGCTGCCATGGTACCAGGAAGCAATCCCACTTATCCATCTGGATTTAAGTCTGAGTTGTAACAGAAAAAATATCACTTTCAGGGTGGCCAGAGCTGTTGGAGAAACCATGCGGCACAGGGATAGGTTATGAAATTAGGGGCCTGATCTTCAGAGCAGTAGGTGGACTCTTCTCCAGGGGACTGAAAGAAAACTTCCAGTGTGAAGCCTGAAACCCATTGAAGTAGCTTCTATGTGGACTATATTAAAATACTTGAGGCAAGAGCTGCCCCACTTGACCACTTTGGGCACACTGCTGATCTCTGTGACCAGCAGCCACCCTTGCAGCCACAGCACAAATCTTTGGCCTTTTGGGTTTTATGCAATATGCCCATGATGGTTTTTTGCCATCCAAGGAGCAGACCTCCCTCAGATTTCCTATAATATGTAGCTCCTAAGGAAGCTTCAGCACATTTGACTCTTACAACTTTTGGATGCAACTCTCAGTGCAGGACACTTTCCATGGTGCACCAAGTTCCCCACCCTCTGAGCCAAGGATACTGAGATCACCAGTTCTGCTTTGCTTGCAGGGAGCAGGTTTTAGTTTTTAGAAACTTAAGCAGGTACTCACTGAGGATTTTTCAAACTTCTGCTCTCAAGTGACCACTTTATTGCTGGTCTCAGAAGGGGAAAAAATATCAAGTTTTTCAACATAATGCTTTCTTCCTGCATTCTACTCCAGGGGTGAAGCTGGGTCAAGTTAGGAAGATGTTACAGAATGATGAAGCAGCAATAGTGTGTGATATCCTCAGGATAAAGATACAGTTCTCACGTAAATGATAATGACAAAAAAATAAATAGAAGTAGACAGTAATGTGAACTGCAACTGTTCACAATATAACTCAATTTTTAAGGGGAAAAAAAGAATGTTACAGGCTAAGATAAAAAATGCCATGGGCAAGATATTATATCATGTTACTTTTGCTTTAAAGGAAATACAAGTATTGCATAGCAAGTGCAATTCAGCTCATTTGTTTCTTTAGTGACAGTATACTATAACATATATGGCAAGAAAGAAATACACATTACTGACTTTTTTCCCTATCAATCTGTACATAAAAATAAATAGGTTTATTATCCACACATAGCTGATGTAAGAAAATATTCAAAGACATCCCAAAACATGTCAAAAGCAAAGAAGAAAAAAAAAAAAGAGCATTTGTTTGGAAAATAAATTATGGAACACAGGGTGAGAATGGATTTCTTTTACCTATACAGGACAAACGTTGTCAATTTAATAACTCAGCACAATGTAAATACCTTAGAAAAATTCAATGAGGAGTTATAAATTAAATATTACAAATTTGTAGTGCCACTGTTACACCCTCTGTATGAATGAACTTCTACTCTGGTTAGCTGGGTAAGATACCTACCCAAAAACCACGTGGCAAATTATAGCTTAGAGTTTCATTCGCTTCAAGTTATTTGAATATGCTTATGTCAACAAAAAAACAGTCTTTATATTTGTGAGTACAAATGGGCTTCCTTACTGCAGGGAAGAGCTGAAAAGACAGTTATAAATTCAGACAGAGTCTTGAGATATCCTGTATCACTAAGAAGTGGAAAACATATTATTCCAGTGTTATCTTTAATTACTCTCAATAAAATTAGGCTCCAAGACTGAAGACATTTTATTCACCTCATAAAATAGATCAAGTAAATTTGTAGGGTTATGGTCCATAGAGTATCCCAGTAACAACTCTAAATTCAGGGGTTTATTTTTCCTCTTTCTGTTTTAAATAAAATCACTATGCTTCAATTTATGAAAAAGAACATGTTTTAGGACAAAGTTTTGGTTTGGACATCCTTCTTGTTCCTTCAGACTTAGTCCATCCTTGAAAGGGAATGAGGTGTGATGATATCTCTTTTGTTGCATAAGGTGTCAGACATACATTAATCACCACAAGTATTTAACACTTCACCTAGAAGTGTTCCTTTATTTAGTTTACATGAATAGTAACAAGCTCCCAAGATACATAATTAGGAAGTATATTCAGTCTTAAGAATCCTCACTTTCCTGTGTCCTTTGATATATTTGTATTTTCCAGGAAGATCCACTTTAAGAAAAAAAAAAAATTGCAAAACAGAAAGTTGCAAAGAGTAAAAGAAGTCCCCAGTGATCTGGTCAGTAACCTTTACAGAGGACCACTCATGAGGCTTGAAGAGGTGATGATGAGGGGAAGGAACAACATGCAAATAGGCTTTGATTAATTTATGAACTACAGTTTGGGCAGATATGATAACTGACACAGGGAACAAATAATGTTAAATATATGTTTATGCAGCAGAGCAATCTATAATGGAATAAGAAAATACACAGCTAGGAAAGGCACCAAGACTTCTAGAAGTTTCTCCCCACAGCTTTATAAGTTGTCCCTGTAATCTTTGATACTGATATATTTTCAACTGAGCTCTACAACTCACTAATCAGCACCCTCATTTTTAGGCACAGGCACAGAACTATGCCAGTTTGATGTCTATTATGGGAAATAGTGATGGCTGCATCAGCAAGAACTCTCAGGATCTGAAGGACAGGCTCAGTAGGGCTGGACATCAGTGCTACTGCAGGCAGGGGCTCAGGAGCCTGTGATGTCTTTACAGATATTTTCAGCAGCAAGTTTCCTGCTGTACTGACATTCAAAAGAAATTCCTGCCTGTTGTTTTCTGAAGGTTGGGTGGGTCCTTCTTCATGTTAGAAGGACCTGTAATTACTAATTACTAATAAATTAGTAATTGAAGTTGTTAAACATGAGCACAGGTGACAAAAAGCAGCGCTGTGGCCATTCTCAACAAAAGACACACTATGGAGACTTTTTCAGGGCTGGCAAACCACTGTTCATTTGCTATAAAGGAGCTCTTATCAAAGAGAAAAATAAGTTTTGAATCTTCTTTCTTTTTTCTCCTCTCTCTGGCTCCCTGTAATCCTTTGAAAGGAGCAGCAGGCTGAATACATGTTCATGCAGGGAAAGAGGGGGAAGAGTTGTCACTCAAGTGCTTCTTCCAATTTTCCAGCACAACACCCTCAGGCAGACACAGATTATAGGCAGTCTGTGGAGAGGGCCACAGGAATCCATAGAGTTTGGATATACAGTTCTGGTCCAGATAACTAAGCTCATGAAAATGGGGCATTTGTACATTAGGAGTAGAACACACAAAGAAGAAAATATATATGCACCATAGAATCTGCAGATTGCCATAATTTAAATTAAATTTTTGAATAAAGATGTGAGCGAATGAACATGCCTTCTAGGATTTTGAAAATATATCTAGCAATGAATTATTTTTTCTTTGCTTTATGTTTTTGTCATCCTTCAATACTGTTTGAATTGATCTCTTCATTCAGTTCTTTGTTTGAAATTGCATAGAATGACTGCAACTTGAAATAGTTATAGACTAAAGTCTATATACTGCANGAAGATGTCAAATAAAACTTATCCATAAGTAACTTTTTCCAACTAAAGTTGCTTCCAGAAAGGAGGGAAGAAAGATGTGTAAAAAGCACCTAACACAACAATTGATGAAAGAAAATTTAACCCAGTTAACCATCTACTCTGATCAAATTGCCAAAAAAAAAAAAAAAAAAAAAAAAAAAAAAAAAAAAAAAAAAACAAAAAAAAAANAAAAAAAAAAAAGATAAGGAATATGAGAAAGATTCAGACCACCTCTCATGTTGCAGGTGGTTGACTGGATGATGCTCTGGAGTTTTAGCTATAACTTTTACAGAGTCCAGAAAGCATGTTCCCACTCACGTGCTCATAAACCTTACTTTCTTTCTATTATGTTCACACATTTGTGAAATTATTCAGTTCAGAATTTCTTAACTGGCCCCTATTAAAGACTTGGCATTGTCAGACCTTTGCAAGGTTCTTGACTATTACACAGAGTGGTCTGTGATATTTATTTAATTAATTTTGAGAACTTTGACTTTTAATTGTCACATTATATTCTATTTATATTCCCCCTTGTGGGCCTGATTTTTCTGAATCCAAGAAATTTTAGCCTGTTTGATGAGTGTTCCCAATGGAGAGTCTTTGGGAGGATTCCTCTCAGGAAAAAAAAATCTTATAAACAATTTATTTTTTCTCAAAATAATGTTGTACAGCTGTACCTGTGTGTTTTCTCTAAGTTTGACCAATGGAACTAAAGAAGTGTCAATCCTATGGACCAATAATGTGCTCTTTAGCACAGCATGTTTTAAAAGGATTGAACGAATTGTAAAATAAAACCTTCTGATGTTCTTCTGCCTTTGGAGTCAAGCATCTTTACTTCCTGTCCCACAACGACACCCCTTCCCTGCTTTTTAATACTATAGATCCTATAGAATGTTTTAACTAATTAAATTTTGATTGGGTAAGATTTATAATGGGAAAGACTGATAATAATTTTTTAAAAATTAGCATCTTCATTCTACTAAGTGTGGTTTTAGTAAGTTCTATATTTTATTATGTATTCTTACCTTTTTCTTTTAAAGATGTAGGATTGTTTTCTTCTTTTTCTTTAGCATGTTCTGTAAAAAAATAATTTATTAATCTTCAAGCTAGTGTGTTAAACAGTTAACATCTAATGCCTCAATAATAATAATTGATTGAAAATTGGTGGTTTCTAACTGACACAAGATATCAATGAAATGTGTAGCACAAAATTAATTTTCATCAGTTTTAGCCTGCTTGCAAACTGAAACCACAAATTTCCTTAAATTTGATGAAAGAACAAAGATCACTCAAAAGTCATTTTACTTTGCAGCTTGTAATAAATGTTAACAAGTGTTCCTAAATTCTGAGTTTATCCTTATAAATTTTCATAACTAGTGTTACCAGTGCTCTCTTTGCACCTCTAATTCAGGTATTGCCAACTAAGTTTCATAATCAATTTACTGAAATAGCATTATGGTTATAAATTCCTAACTAAATCAAATCATACTTAAAAAACCCTAATCGCAATACATTCCAAGGGGGTTTTTTTTGTTTGTTTGTTTGTTTGTTTTGTTTTGGTTTTTTTTGTTTTTTTTTGCACAAGTTATATATCAATTGTATACATATATATGTTATAGAAAGTCTAAAATTCTCAGTACCCAGGGTTCCAACATATATACTTTATTTATTTATTTATTTATTACTTATGTATGTATATGAGTTATATACAAATTCCTCCTGCCATGTTACCTTTATCTTTTGTGGCAGCTGGATGTTTCAATTCTTTCTCTTTTCCAGGATCTGTAAAAGAATTAGTCACATAAATACAGTGACAGCCAGAAATCACAACTGAGTGAAATTTATTGGAAGATTTGTACAATAGTTGCTGGGTATCATTCAAAAAGTTCAGTCCACAAAATGAGTTTTGTAGATGAACTACTGTAGATTTAGTTATAAAATTTGAAAACTTCAACTTAGTATGAGACAAGGACAGTTTTTCAGTGTTCTTAAACAGAAAGGTCAAAACTGATGCTTTGCCAAAGTTGACTTATTGGAACTGGCTGTGGCCTACTTCCTTCATTTGGAATTGCCTATTCTTGCTGAGCAAGGCCAAGGGTCTTATTGGATCTACTCTTTCTTAAAGGCCAGATGCTGATCAAAATGAGTGAGAAATACAGCAGTGACAAATAGGTGGGCAAAGAGTTGCTTTCGTTCTGCCTATAGACAGGTAGAGAAGATGGCTATGCCCCACCAGCCTTCCTCAAGGAAGGGTAGCCCCCTGGCAAAGGCAGAATAAATAATTTGCACCAGATGGAAAACAAGAATTCGGTTTCAGACAAAATGTGAGATCATTATTCTGAACTGATAAAAGGTCTCCAAAGCTTTCCACCACAAAATTAAAAAGGCAGATAAGACTGTCCCAAAACAGTCTATTCAAAAAGATCAGAGACTTGGATTTCAACTTCCTGCATTTTAATTTAACCATCCAACTGCTGGTTAAATTGTTTTAGGAATTTGAACAGGTGTTTTCTGGATAAAATAAAAATACTAGCTCCTCCATCATATATGAAGCAAAAATTCCTTCTATTGAAAAACTCAGCAGCATTTCAGAGCCAAAAGATATTACACAAAACTGTTAGAAGACCCCCTTGGTTTCTATACATAGGATAAGAAATTAAGACTTCTGATGAGGAAGAGTTTGTGTTTAGGAGTTGGAGGTTGTGTTTAATAGATAGATATGAAACTTGTATAAGCTACGGTAGGTAGTTTTAGTGGTAATTGTTTACTGCCTTAATGATACAAAGTTCATAATTGTCAGTTTTATTGTAAAATCCTGGACTGTGTCCAATAGCAGTTTATCATGACATCAATAAAGCTTCTTCATGGTTTAATATTTGTCTCTGACTAAGAAAAATTGAGGTCCTCGGGTTTTTTATATATGGTAGAAATAGCTATGAAGTGGAAAAACCTAATTTTCTGTTGACATGGAAAGTCTTCTTCTGTTGGGACTGATGTCAAGAGATAAATTTTTCACTGTTTTTCTTCATTTTGCATTGTGTTTCTAAAAAGGCAATACTAGATACTTCCATACAATATAATTTTTAAAGGAGAAGACTTGGGAAAGAAATCTGTTGAACAAGGTAAAAAATGCTTTTTTTTGAAGTAAAGCTGTCTCTTCTATTCCTCACTGCACCTCAGACATCTGCTTCAGAAACCACTCCTGCCCTCCTGCTTTGACCTTCATGTTTTGTACTCACCAATTTACTATTCAGTCCCTTTTTTCAAAGAGAGAAAATATACAATTTACTGCAGATATCTGTATGTATATTTGGTGGACATATTCACATATATTCATAGTCCTAATAAAAAAATAATTAGAATTTTTAAATATTAGGTTAATCACAGAAGACTCTGCATACAGAAATAAAATTCAGTGGGAAGACTGAAAATTTTTTTTTGTTCTGTGCTCATGTGTAGTGCAAAATTCCCAAGAGGTTTCATGTTCAGTGTAATAATATCTACCAAAAAAAAAACCCAACCCAAAAAACAGCTGAAGACAGAGCTCCAGACAAAATAAGTAATTTAAAGCATGACATAAAGCCTTTACTTTCAAAAGCCTACCTGTAAGAAATTAAAGTTCTTGTATACCTCCATTATTAAGAGTATAGTTACCCAAACTCTTGTGAAAAATGTTACTTTAATGAGTAAAACTATAGCTTACTTCCTTGTTTCATCTTTGGTTTATCTGGAGAAAGAGAAGGGAAGGGAAACAGAAGTGAAAAGAGAAAAGAAAAAGGAAATGTTAGAATACATGCTCACACGGGATTTTTTTTTTTTTAATATAATCAACTAATGAAAATGCATTTAAATGCATGTTGACCCTAAGTACTCAAATATATCTTGAACATCCACTGTTTCTTGACAGAGTATGTGAATAAAGTTTATGGTTTCCACATATTTCCTTTCATACATACACAAAGAACATGAAACCCCCTACCCTGATGTGATCTTCTTTAACTGATGGCAAATCTCGTTTCTTAGATACCACCATCCTTTCTTGGATACCACCAGAAAAAAAATTACATTTTTATCATCTCTTTTAAATATTAATTCTGAGTAACAGATATTAACTTCCTGGAAACCATCTGATATTTGCTCATTACATTTTTCAAACAAATAGGTCAAAGAGTTAAGTGCCTTCTTGCTCATCTTTTAACAGTTAAAAATATTACTTGTAGTTTGGCTTTACAACTAATAAAATATGATTGAACTGAGGTGTTGCTACAGTCTTTCAGTCCATTTACAGATGTGGGGATTTGAGGTCAAAGCTGCAATGATCACTGGAGTCTTTGTTTGAAACAATGAAGTTGTCTCCTGATTGCTAAGCTAATCCAGCCTCAAAGACTCCAGATTTTTCTGCAAGTCTCCTTATACTATTTTTTCTCAGACTGAGAGTCCCAGTTTTGACCAGGACTGAATCTCTCTTTTCTCTGAAGTGCATCCTGATCCAAAGTACTCTTCCGTGAGTAATATAAGTACAGGGTAATATTCAAAAAGCATCCAGAAAGTTTTTTTGGCTTGTTTGTCTTTGGCTGATAAATGTGTTGGCAGAAGCTCCAACATGTAGGGAGGAGAAACAAGAAGCAGAGGGAATTGCTGTGTGAAAGTGTTTGTGCTCTCTTCTGTGCATCAGAGGAACTGAGCTGCTGCCAGCACTGGGAAGTAGCTGCAGAAATAGTTGTGACAGACATTACATGTTGCTCTTATTCCTTGGAGATTTGGAGAGACTAGATAGTGCTGGCATGGGAGACAGTGCTGCTGCTGCTGACTGATGTCATGGGAGAGTTTGCCCCCCTTTTGATTTTCTTGGTTATCACAGTCTGTGGGTTAGAAAACCCTGTTCCATGCCAGCCATGTGGAACTACTGTTTGTACTGTTCAGTCTGTGCTCTTTATGGCACGGTTAAAATGTTTGGCAGATAAAATCCCAACTAATGGTGGTGCATTAGAAAGGACAAATCTTACAGCAACTACACACACCTCACTGCTGCCTGAGACAGACAGAAAGAAGGGAAGCAGTGCAGATGTCTGGAGAAGCACTTGTGTGGCAATGGAAAATAATGTGGAGATACCCAGCCCAACAATGCCTGAAATCTAGGCCAAGGCCCACCTAATTATAACATTTTCCATGACAACTACCAAGCAGCTGACAGCTGCTGCAGGGTGTCTGTGCTGGCTTGAGTAATTCTGAGTAAAGCTGAAGCTGAGAAACTGGAGAAAATAAAGGGATAATAGCTCAACTGACCAAAGCTACACCAGTAAATATGTATTAGACTTTAATACTAAAGGTTATTGGCAAGTTCATAATCAGGACTCTAGCTGCCAATTTGAGCATCAATAAATACAAAAATGACTTCAGTAGGCAGCTAGGGTGTGTGTCACATAAAGGAAGCCTGAACTGATAAGCTTTGGGGATTTAGACCCCCCTTTTTATTACTTTTCTTGTTACTAGCCTAAAAAGTAATGGATTGTTTTAAACNAAAAGAATATCACAACCAAATGTGCTTTAATTATTATTATTATTATTAGTAATAATAATAATAATAATTATTATTATTATTATTATTGTATATAATAGGACATGACACAATTTTAGTTGGTTCAAGGCATCAATCCTTCTCTTTTTGTGTTCATTCAGTGGCCTGAGTTTTGTTCTGGCCTTGGTGTAGACCATTCCTTGGTACTCCTGCTGTCATTGCCTTGGGACACTGGATATAGACTGTGTGCCTCTGAACTATGTGCAATAAACACATGGTTCTTGCAGCCTTTCTTCTGGTGTTCCCACTCAGATATTCCCACTCATGCCTTATCCATACCAATCCTAAGATTTTCATGAAAAAATTCTACAAATATCTGGTCTCTAAAGTTTTTGAGATTCTCTGCAGTGGACCTTTGTGACTCTTCATGGGGCTGATGTTTCATCTGGGACAGCTCAGCTGACTTGAGAGGGCCCCTGCTCCTTTACTTCATTGGAAGTCACTCTCTCAGAGTAGAAAAGGCTGATCCTTGTCCAGTCTATAGGGGAAAGGAAGCGTCTTGCATGAGGGACACTAAGTGGGACACTCAGTGGGACACTAAGTCCCAGAACAGAACCTTTCATCTGAAATGGGAAGCCATCTACCTGAAACCTTTTGTTGGGATGGCAGTTTTGTGGAAGTGGGACAAAACCAGTTTTATAATGGAAATTTTCTATTGCTCTGACAAACACAGCAGGACTCTGAAAAAATACTGGTGAACCAGTGGATTTCAAGGTTTCCATCATCCAGCTCTCTGAATCTGAGATAATTGTTTCTGTGCAATTGTGTTTTAAGAGAGATAACACCAACGTGTTTTGTTTTCTTTTTACCTTGTGCTGATGCCTTTGTTGCTTTTCCTTCTTTTTTTTCAAGTCCTGCTGCAAATAAAAGATACGGTTTAAATAAGATTTCTAGTCAGAGGTGTTACTACATCAGAAAAAGCTCTTCTTAAAGGCTTACACATTATTTTGAGCCAAAAGATTTTAAAGATTTTCAACCATGAGATCTCCCCCAAGATACGAATACATAATAGATATTGTCTGTCTGAAAGAAGAGTGATTTCTTTTTTTATTTTCTTTTAGAAAATAAATAGTAGGTCTGATCAAGCAGAAGATGGGGCTGCCCAGTGCAGGGGGCTTGGAACAAGATGGTCTTTAAGGTCCCTTCCAACTCAAACCATTCTTTGATTCTGTGATATCAAGTGAAAGAGGGACTAAACTGCAGAACATGTTTTGTGATGGAGAAGACAGCAACATAAGCAGGTCTTCACCTTGCCCGGCCATTCAAGATTTCCCCAAGCAAGCATGGTTTTCTGTTTGCACCAACAGAAACCTCCACTCTGCACCCCTGACACAGCAAATCATTGCCCCATATTCTCTGTTTTGAGCACGGGGTTAGTCTCAGTGAAGGTAGCAGGCCAACCATGGACTTTATGTTATGGCATCTAACTTGATCCTTACTTGAATACTGAGATTTCTGTGGGCAAGCAAGAAGAGTGAACCAGACCACTTGTGCAACAGGGCTGCTTAACCTTTACTGACACCAGGGGAAGCAGCTGTAACAGTCCAGGCTGGATGCATGGTCATATCCAATTGCTTATTCATAAGCTTCAGAAGCACAATTTGTAAATTCATTCACACAACGTGGGAGACACGGGATTTAAGGATGAAACTATCTAAGAAGAGGTGGTGCAACAAGCTATTAGATTTTGCCCACATAAATATGGGTATCTTTTATAGTTTCTGACATTTTACACTTCAATTTTGATGATGTACAAGATTACATCTTTCAGACAACCTACATATTTCTTACCTCATTGAATTATTTGGGGTTAAATATTGTAAATCTACAAATATACATGTTTAGCTGTAAATGACACTTCCAACACTTCTGTGAAACCAAGGTTTTGTAGTCATAATTTATAACTATTATACTAAATGATATCCTTGCTTTAATTTAAGAGGCCATCCACTTACAGTGTTTGAGACAAAAAAATGTGGCATTAAGAAAATAGGCTTCACTGTCATTGTTTGAAAGTAAAGAACAAACAATCAGCATAAGTGGCAGGATGAAAAGTGGACAGTGAAATTAATTTATGTCTGATGGATATAGAAAATGTCTTTGCAGCTTCAGGGTCATTAGCAAATATAACAACTTCTCAGCTTGTTATTTCACTTTGTCATTTTATTAGAATGAATCACAGTTGAAAATTAAGAGTCTGACTTTTAGAGACAAAGTAAATTCTGAGGGTCACGTTCTGTTATCATTATTTATGGTGAGAAGGTCAGGGAATTCAAAGGACCTATAAGGTGCCTCCATGTGTGTTCACTGCTTCCCTGCTGCCTGGACTGAAAGTCTGGCCCCAGGGGCACCACCATCCTTTCAAGAACATTCTGAAACTGCTGGGCATGATGGCTCAAGCAGATCAGCACAGTTAATAAGCTGTGGCCTGTCTGCAGTGTCTGCTGGTGGGCTAGGGGCCAAAGTAATGATCTTCTGTTCCCAGATTCCCTGAATCTGAGATTCAGGGAAAAGTCAGGTATCAATAGATGAGCTGCTTCATGTTGAGTGGGATGAACCCACTCACAGGCACCAATTGTTCCCTTGTGATGTGAGCAGGTGTTTCTGAGCAAGCTCCATGTAAACAGCGAAATATTGCACTTCTGTACCTTGGTTACCTCAGGGAACTTATTTTATTGAAGATTATTTTCAATTTTCCTGAAAATAAAATCTAGGTTGAAAATATATCTGACTGGATTCTTGAAGAAGAAAAGGGAGCATTCCACTTCTATCCAAGTACCTAACTTTTTATAGGTATTAATGGACACAGAGAAAGCTAAAGAGAACCAAAGACCCTTAATATTTATTGTAAACCTTTGCTATTTCTTGCTACCTCTGCATCCATGGTACCTGGGCCCAGATCAGCAGTACTACTTATACCAACCATGAACTAGACACTGACAAGCCAAGATGAATCTGAGCACTGAGCCCTGACACTGAGCAAATCAATATCATAATGCTTCTAAAACGCTTACTGATGTGGT
Organism: Aegithalos caudatus; assembly: GCA_013389925.1. Classification (NCBI taxonomy): domain Eukaryota; kingdom Metazoa; phylum Chordata; class Aves; order Passeriformes; family Aegithalidae; genus Aegithalos; species Aegithalos caudatus. The sequence goes on along the minus strand of WEIU01000053.1, from coordinate 26,390 downwards.
CAATGGCTTGAAGAATTAAGCCTGTTTGAATATGGGATGAGACATATGAAAAGGGACACCAGAAACCTGTGCCATAAACATTTCAAGATATACTTTTAGCATTAAAACTGCAAAAGCAGCTATGACAAGAGTTAAATGAATTATTGGGAACTATTGTTTTCTTCAAAGCATTTTTATACTTTTTAGCTGAAATGAAAGCAGTTTTGGTTTGTAAAATTTCTGAAAGGCAGAATACTAATGGAATGAAAGTATTTTTTGCTGGATACTGAACTGCAGGCTAGAAGAGCAATGCAGCTTCCTGAGAAAATGAGGTGTTTAGTCATCGTATATGTGGTGGTGGTAGACCATGAATGTGGTTATCATGAATGAACCATCCATCCTTGAGAAGCACCAAGGCTGCTATAACAGCCAGTAATATTAACAGTATTCTGGCTATCAGTGCATTCAGGAATGCAGCAGCACTTCCATGAGTGAGTGACTGCTTGTAAAGAAGAACTTGCTGAGACAGAACAGAGCTTCAGTAACTTTTGGGAACTGCCAAATAACATCAGCTAGACATGGCAGAGCAGTATCTGGGAGGATAAACAGGACATTCTGTTATTCCCTTTGCTTTTTCAGAAGAGGGGCATGAGCTACTTTGCTAATGCTGAGAGATCTTTTATCATCAAGGTAATAGTTGTCACATTGAAAGTCTGTATAAATAGGAAGCCCTTCCATGTAAAGTCAGTGTTTGGAATAAGATTCAGAAGGTTTGATTGTCTCTATCAGAACAGAGACAAGTTTTTTTGAGTAGGTCAAGATGTCATCCTTAGCACTGGGCATTTTCAGAGTTCTTGCCACTTATGAATGGCAGCCTGAAAGATGATCTCTCTGTGAAAAATGATCCTGTTCCAGGTATTCCTTATTTGAAAAGCTGATCTTTTAGCCATATGACTTAAGTAACATGACTGTTGTGATGTATTATAATTTAATCCTCTGCAGAACATCAGGCATTTAAAAAAATAGAGATGTACAACCCCTGTCCCAAACCAAACCCACGAAAACCCCTGCTTGAAACAATACAAAATAAAATAAATGCACATGAAGGTAAAACCAGAAATTCATCAGGGATCCATATTTTCAGTAAAACAGAGTTATAAAAAATAGATTGAATAAATGGAATAATACTCCCACATATATTTTGTCATTTCTCAGCAAAATTCTCGACAACTCCATCATAAGTTCTTAGGAGACAAATGAGAGACAATTCAGCAGATAACTGTTTTATGCTGAAAGTGGCCAGGAGAGCAATTCATCAGTCAAATATTTTTTTCAGTCTCAATAGTTGTAGGCTACAATCAAATTTGACAGAATATTTTTATCCCAAAAGAGTCAGGTTGCATAACTAACATCCACATCAAAAATATGCATTCTGAAATGTCACTGATTTTAAAGCTATTTTGAGATATTTGCTCAATGTGATGGAAGACCGAAACAAATCATTCTCACTGGAAACAAAAACATTTCACTCACTGATCCCTGAGGTCAGAGCCTCCTCATTGTGACATCACAAACATCAATAAATAAATAACCTAAGAAGTATATGTTATGATTTAAGAACTATATTTTTCTGTGGAAAAAAGAAAAAAAAAAACCAAACTCCTACTGTAGTGTCTTTGTGAAAATGCAAGAAAGCTCCATATGAGTTTGATAGTTCATAAGAAATACAGGATAGTGGAAATGGCCCTGATCTTGTTCTATGCCAGCAGATTTTTTTTTCTAATTATCAAAGGAGAGAATTTCATCAAAAGCCTTGTTTTTTACTTCTGAACAGAATTGCTTGCTTTCCATGAATATGCTTAAAAAATTTTACATTTGCCAATACCTACTGAATATTGAAAATCCCATTGTGCCCAGAGCTGCTAAGTCTCTAAGGACTAACAGCATAAAACTGAGAAACAAATAAACAGCAACAATGTAGAACAAAGAAATATAGATTAAAAAACAATGATTTTTGTCAGATTTAGAGAAAGGTTTAACACTGCTAACAACTACTATTAAACACTACTAAATTTTGTCTTCATCACAAAAGAATATAGAAGAAAATAACAACAATCCTTTGTGATTCTTACTAAGTGGCAAAAGGAACAGCTGTAACATTTTAATGTAAATATGATTTTTCCCCTGAAGTACAGGCTATGTTTGAGTTTCAAAATTAGCAATATAAAGTAAATTTAGATGAATTGCTAACAAGAATTTTTTAAGAAATCAACAATTACCCCAGAGCTAAAATCAGCTTATTTTTATTTAATGAAGAATAAAACAAAGTTGTCATTACTTAGACACTGGAGAATAATTTCAGGTTCAGTGTTAAGTTGATCCTATGGTAAAAATAACATGGCTGAGGCCAAGACTTTCAGTTGTGAGACTGCTCTTTTGGCATCAGAAATAACAGAATAATTCCTATATTAATAGTGGAAACCCACTGTTTCTACTTATCCTTAGTTGACTGAACTTCCTAAAACTGTTTTTCCCCCCCATTTGTCTGAAAGGGAATAAAAGTATCATGGTCATTTACACGGATAAACATGAGTTAAGAGTGAAGGACAGTTTGTAACTTGACATTCCATTTTCTGGGTTTTTTTAAGTTACAACTGAAATCTGTAATTTCCTGAAGGCAATTTGGAGCTATTAACTTACATTGTATGTATTAAAAAAACAGACACCGATGTGAAACAATTAAATATTTGCTCTATTTCCTCAGCTTGAATTTGTGTCCTTGATGTTCCTCACCAGTCCCAATTCCCCATGCCTTGTGGAAAGGAGCAGACTTTGGAGGAAGCATTAATGTTCTCACACCTCCTACCTTTTGCCATCGACAGTTCTCGTATGAAAGACGAGCAAAAACTGTTACAACAAAACCTCCCTGCAAAACTCCCCAGACTCCTTAAGGAAAACAACTGCTCAGTCATTGAGTTTGTCCTGCAGTTTGACTGGCAAAAAGAGAAATATTGTTTTGTCTCATGTCTCTGTAGAAGATTGGTTCTTCTCCTTTCTGCCTGTCACAAAAGCCTTGTGGCTTGAGTTAGGGTTAGAAACTGAATTTCATTTTGTTGGAGAATTACAGCTGGTCTATGGAAAATTTGAGGAAAAGATACCTGCTTTGAGATGCTGCAAGGAAGACACCATTATAATTTAAAAGGCTGTTTGTTTTAAATAAGTCATACTGTTTAAAGTTTTTTTCACAAGAAGCTTTTTTCATTACAGTAAAGTTATCAGCACCATTCTTCCATTTCAAATTTTAAAACAAATCAAATTACTCACCTTTTGACTTTGGAGTTACCACAGATTCTGTAAAATAAAAGAAAACATTCACAGAATCAAATTGCATAAATGAATAAAGAAATTAAAATTGATCCTAACACCTCTTCCCTTCGTCAATATGCTACCTATCTATGCAGAGCAGGAGTTCAATTTTTATGTAGAGAAAAACTGATATACACTTATGTTGCTTGTTTAGATAGTCTCATGGCAGATGACAAATTAACCTGCAGATTAAAAGCAATGGAAAAAAAAGGCAAATAGGTAACTTATATACAGAGCTCTGCTATTTTCAAGTACAAGGATGAGACAAGGAGTAAAATAGGTTCCAGAATGAGCATATATTCAACATGGGTGGAAGCTATGCAATAGCTTCTTTTAACAATTTCAGTGATTTGCAGAAACTAGGATTTTTTTTTCTTTATTTTTCTTTTTCAGTTTATTGAAACTTCTAGAATTGATACAGAGGATGATCCAGTTTCAAAAGTCTTCCTTTTTTATAACTTTTCTCAGATTAATTTCTTTACTATTCTTCATAATTGCATTAACTAAGTGCAAGTTAATTGAACTACCATGTTTCTCTTTTTTTCATTATTCACACCTTCCTTCTGAAGCACTGTGACAGGTTTTTATGTTATAGAAATGGAGAGATTAATTTTTCTACAAATTGACTGTCTACTGTAGGTATTACTTGCTCCAAATTTCTATGTGAGAAAATAGAGTCATCTGAGGAATGAGTCATCAAGCTTGGCTGTAAAAGGAGAAAATCTTTATGCTCTCCCAAATTGGGAAAAACTGGAGAAGTGGATTCCACTCAGGAACAAGAGCACCTTGCTGCAACAATAAAATAAATGGGTGCTTGGCATTTAAAAAAATAGCCTACTTGTTTTTCCTATCATCCACATTCAGAATCTTGTATTTTGTGTTCATTTTCCCACCAATGTACTATAACTTTGTTTGAAAAGACAAACCTTTTAAAAGCTGAAATAAAGAATTCTCACCCTTTTTTTCTTCTCAACATTTAATTAGATATCAGTTCCAGAAGACTGAATGGTTGTTCCACATCCATTCCATTGTTTAAGTAACTTTAATTAAACTAGCAAAATTATATTCATGTCTTTATTTTTTAAAATCCCTCTACCTAATCCTGTCTCAACTGAAAATCTAACCAGATAAATTAGACTCTAAAAATTAAAGTCTTTTATAGGACTTACCACGTACTTTTGCTTCTTTCTTTGTTGTTTTGCCTGTAAAAACAAATTTTAAGAAGTATTAAATATTGATTTCTGACAAGAATTAATTTAAAATATCAAGATTGTTTAAAAGTAAGATAAAAAGGAGAGAATATTCACCAGATTCCGTTATTTTTTCTATTTTATGTGGTTCTGAAAAAGAAAAAAACAGCAAGGAGTATATTACTGTTCTTGTAATGCTTTCTTTGATTGCCTTGGACAATCATTTTTCACGTTACTATTGGACATCGGATGTGACACATTCTTACGGACTCTTTCCCTGCCTTCCAGTATGTCAAAATAAAGTCTTTAAGTTTGTAATTAATCTCTTCAGTGGTTTTCACACTGGATAAACAAGGTCAGATTAGCTGTTAATAAGGGAGAGCAAAGGATTCATCTTTTATAATAAGGTGCTAAAAGGAAACCATAGAAACAGTATAGGTTAAAACATCTGCAGTTTTGCTTCAGGGTGGTTTAAATGGAGGTCTGCAACCCAACTGTATGTGCTTCAGGACACCTACTTTTCAATGGTAGTTTCTGTAATACCTCTTTCCATGCTGCAAAAATGTGCTTTAACACCCCCTCACAGAAGGAGCAGGGCAGCCTGCCACAGATAGATGCTAACAACATTCACCAGCTTGTGCTGACATTCACAGTAGCAAAAAAAAAAAA
>WEIU01000053.1:0-21142 GCA_013389925.1 Aegithalos caudatus | reverse complement strand
CCTTCCCCTCTTTTTTCCTCAATCACAAAAAAAAAAAAAAAAAAAAAAAAAAAAAAAAAAAAAAAAAAAAAGTTAAGCTTTTTCTGTCTACAGATGCTTCTAAACAGCATATGGAAAAGCTGTGCTGTGCAAATTTGGATCCACACAGGAACATTTCCTAAATTCAAGAGATCTGAGCTGACTGATCACAAGATATACCACAGAATCATCAAATCATAGAATATCCTGAGTTGGAAGGGATATAATTGAGTTCTAACTGAGGATATTCTATGATACTATGATTCTCAAGGATCATTGGTTCCTACTCCTGGCTCTCCAAAGAATAACCCCAAGAGTCACACCCTGTGCCTGAGAGCATTGTCCATGTGTTTCTTGAACTCTGTCAGCCTGGTGTTGTGACCAGTTCCCTGGGGAGCCTGTTCCAGTGCCCAACCACCTCTGGGTGAAGAACCTTTTTCTAATATCCAACCTAAACCTCCCCTGACACAACTTCAGGCCATTTCCCTAGGTCCTGTCACTGGTCACCTCAGAGAAGAGATCAGGGTCTGCTACTCTCTTTCTCCTCATGAGGAGGTTGCGGACCACAATGAGGTCTACCCCAGTCTCCTCTTCTCCAGGCTGAACAAAACAAGTAACTTTATCCACTCCTCCTATGACTTCTCCACTAGATACTTAAGTATCTTCACAGTCCTCCTCTGGATGCTCCCTAACAACTTTATATCATTATATTGTGGTGCTCAAAACTGCACACAGGAGTCAAAGTGAATCCTTTTAAATACTAGCTCATTGCTTACGAGTATCTGATGGCTGTATTTTCTCCAGGCTTATTATAGGTTATATTTGTATTAAAGTGGCATAGAGTTGAGCAACACTAATGTTTAAACAGTTTCTACTCTAGAATCAAGATATAAAGTTCCATGTTCAGAGTGATTCTAAATGTTGTACCTTCACTAAAAGCAACCTTATCCATAGATGTGACCTATCATTCAATTGAAAAAGATAAAGGAACCAAGAACTGGCAATACAAAATTAGATATGTTTATCAACAACATGATTATGAATATTTCCATTAAGTATTAATTTGTAATCAAGGCTAATAATGACTGCACAGTGGGTAAATAAAAAACATATAGTACATGCAGAGTTATGAAAATAAATAATATTTGAAAGGAAAGACTGATCTTAAATATTTAAAACCTCACAATTGTTAAGTTTTAAACAAAATATGTCATTACTCTATACTCCCACCCCAAAAAAGCTTGTATCAAATAACATATTTCCATTATATATGAAATAAAATACTCCTTTTGTCTGAATTTTTAAATCACTCTAAAGAGTCATATATATTTCAAAGAAAAATGTAATTTCCAAAATAAAGCTTTGAGCCAAGATCTTTTAAAAAGTCATTTTTGTTTTTCCCCCAAAACAATTTATGGAATTACATTACAACTTCAAAAACAATATCTTTGAACCAAAATATACATTTCAAAGCATCAAGTTTGATTGACTGAAATCATGGACCTTGTCATAATATAGTTACATAAAGCACAGTTTACTGTATTGATTACACAATAAATATTAAAAATATTGTAGGCTCTTTAATGACACATTTTATATGAGAAATGAAATTTTAGTGGAAATTATTATGAAGCAGGTTTGTCTCACCAAAAAAAAAAAAGAGTCACAGTTGTGATTTTCCCAGCAATATGAAAAGGTGATGGAAATAGAGAGCGAGATGGCATTTATTGCCTGAATAAATGTACTTGATGGCACCTACCCTGGGTTGCAATTCTCATACAGGTCAAGGAGAAAAAATACAACAAAAGCTGAGAGGACAAGAGTTTGGGACTCAGTGGTTTGGCTGTCTAAATGCTCCTAATCATAACATCTGCAGCTTTGGTTCTGTGTAACCTGAGTGCTCTTCAGACTCTCCACTTTCATGCAGATATTTTAGGACTTGTTCTGAAAATTATAATTTTCACTGGTATTGTAGGGGTTTCTGTTTTACTCTTGCTCAGGACAGCTTCCTGGGAACTAAAGAAAATGCAATTCTGTCTTTAGCGATTCTGAGGCAAATATTTTTCTCTCTCATTCTAAGGTCTCTCAGCTCTCAGGGACCAGAATGATCCTAGAAACACCCAGCAAGTATTTTGGCAAAGTATAAAATAATCCATTTATTTAGCTTTAATTCACAATTTTTTTTTCCCTAAACTGCAAACATTAGGAAAGACCGATAGAGTTTCTTTCATAATAGATTTATTGACAGAGGTATATGAAATAAAATCCTTTTCCATGAGAAAATTTATAAAAATGAATAACATAGATTTTGCCATCAAGCTTTTCTGGGAAATCTGACAAGATATGAGATTTCAGGTGATTCACGTCCTGATATTTGAATGGAATGAACTGAAAGCTTTCATTGCACAAGCCATAAACTGCAGGAAATTTCAGACCTAGATCATTCCTGTTTGCCACAGGTTATCATTGCTTGATCTCAATGTCTTATTATTTACTTTTCTGGTACTTTCAAGTAGCTAGTATGACACATGAAAGGATATTGCCAGCTGTTAACACATTAGATATTTGCCATGGCATTTGTCATTATTTTTATATTTAACCATTTTTGGATGTATATGACTGTACAACATATTTGTATTCAGGGAACTTCTGCTGGTAATATAATATTTTTCTACCATGTATGGAATTGAGATTTGATTTAGTTTGACATTTTACCATCTTTAGTTGCTCTGATGTTTTAAACAAATTGGTTTTCTTTTTAATGTCAGCTGGCAAAGTTATGTATAACATGCCCATAAAACCTCACAAATGTGTTTTTTGCTTCATTACTAGTGACATACTCCTAGGCAATCCAGAGTAGGTGGGAGACAGAAGAGAACTTGAACTTGCCTCTGTAGGTCTTCCCTAAGCCACATTATTCCCTAAAGCAAAAAAAGTGCTGAAAAGCATCTAGGCTGGCAAAATTGCTGAGGTGTATTTTATTCTTTAGTACCAGAATAGACAGACACAAAGTGTGACTCTCTGCTACCCGACAGGAAAGAAAATTGATTTCCTGTCATATTTTGTATAAGTATGTGCCCACATGTATGAGTGCGTGTGTGCACATGGTATTTCCTAACTCAGATAAAGCACTCGTGTCCAAGAATTGTTCAGGAAAATAAAAATTGTATTAGGAATGACACAGATTGGAAAAGTTTATATAAATGGCATTTGAAATGGATATGCTATTGTGTAGGATGCACCACGTGTTATTAAACCAACACGATTTATTTGCACTCAGTAGATGCATAAAAACGCTGCTTTCTATACTGTCGTTTATCTTTTACCACAAATATTTCAGTCAAGTCTATTGTTATCATATTCTATTCAGTGTCTTAAATACTTGAATACTTAGCAGAAAGTTAGCTTTGTCTTATAGTTTTATAATCTTGGTTTTATAAGCTATATATAAAACTTCTCAGAACCTCATATCAAGTTGATTAATTAAAACCAAATTAAACAGAGTGGCAAAGCTCTCCAAGACATCCTGTCATTAAGAATATTGTGAACATAAACACTTAGATAAAGTGGAGATCCCTTTTGTCTCTTCTGTTAGATAAAGAGGAGATCCCTTTAGTCCTTTCTGCTGAAGGGAAATGTTGCAATATGAGTTCAGTCATGTTGTTAGACCTGAGATAATCCACATGAGAAAGTCTTGCATCAAACTAGATTTTTCCTGTTTTTCTGCTCCCGAGGAGCATGTGTTCTGCAATATTTCACTGCTATTCTTACTTTCTTGATCATTGCAGAAAACCTCACTGCTGTTTTACACTTTTATTTATAAAGATCAGGAGCTGTACAAATACATTTCTTTCCGGAATAAGAACATACCAAAGAAGCCTCGTACAACATGAAATCATGCCATATATATATATACTCACTCCTCTATACATGATGGTCGTTTGATGGATTTTTGTGAAGAAAAGGAAAGCAGATGACAGTTCACTCTATCACTATCTTTGTTTGAAATCTGCTACCTTGTTGGGAAATATCTAACAATGATTTTGTGCAAAGAAAAGAAAGAAAAGCCTGGATGAAATTCAACTGTGTTCAGTTCCATCTATTTGGTCCGAGGCTTTTCTTCACAGGCAGAAAGTAATGGCATCAAAACTCTCAGTCACAAATTGTAGATGCAATATAAGCATATATGTTATAGAAAAGTCTAATCCACACCATTGTTCCCCTGCAAATCAAGTGACATTTTCATAATGATCACAATGAACTGGATGAAGCCCATTATTCCCATTCTCACAAAGTGAAGTTGGTACTACTTCCAAAACATGAATGCCTGGAGAGATAATTATATCTGTAGTGTATGTGATAGTTTCGATTCAGCAAAGCCTAAGTAAGCCCTTGAATGCTTTTCTAGGTGATCTGCCTGGTGGATTCAGGAAAGGCTGTGGATGTTGTCTACTTGGACTTCAGCAAGGCCTTTGACACTGTCTCCCACAGCACACTCCTGGAAAAGCTGGCAGCCCACGGCTTGGACAGGAGCACTCTTTGCTGGGTTAGGAACTGGCTGCATGGCCAGGCCCAGAGAGTGGTGGTGAATGGTGCTGCATCCAGCTGGGGGCCAGGCACCAGTGGTGTCCCTCAGGGGTCTGTGCTGGGACCAGTTCTGTTCAGTATTTTTATTGATGACATGGATGAGGGTATTGAGTCTTTTATGAGTAAATTTGCAGATGACACTGAGCTGGGAGCATGTGTCAATCTGTTGGAAAGTAGGAGGGCTCTGCAGAGAGACCTGGAATGCTTGGATGGATGGGCAAAGTCCAATAAGATGAAATTTAATAAGTCCAAGTTCCGAATCCTGAATTTTGGCCACAATAACCCTCTGCAATGCTCTAGGCTGTGGCTGGACAGTGCCCAGGCAGAAAGGGACCTGGGGGTACTGGTGACAGCAGCTGAACATGAGCCAGCAGTGTGCCCTGGTGGCCAAGGCCAATACCATCCTGGCCTGGATCAGGAATGGTGTGGCCAGCAGGAGCAGGGAGGTCATTCTTCCCCTGTACCTGGCACTGGTGAGGGCACACCTTGAGTGCTGTGCCCAGTTCTGGCCCCTCAGTTTGGGAAGGACCTTGAGATGCTTGAGTGCGTCCAGAGGAGGCAACGAGGCTGGAGAGGGGCTTGGAACACAAACCCTGTGAGGAACAACTGAGGGAGCTGGGGGTGTTTAGCCTGGAGAAGAGGAGACTCAGATGTGACCTTATCACTCTCTACAGCCTCCTGAAAGGTGGCTGTAGCCAGGTGGGGTTGGTCTCTTTCTCCAGGCAGCAACTGACAGAACAAGAGGACACAGTCTTAAACTGAGCCAAGATAAATAAAGGTTGGATATTAAGAAATAGTTTTTTACAGAAAAGGTGATAAAGTAGTGGAATGGCCTGCCCAGGGAGGTGGTGGAGTCACCATCCCTGGATGTATTTAAAATAAGACTAGAGATGTGGCACTCAGTACCATGGTTTAGTTGAGGTGTTAGGGCTGGGTTGGACTCAGTGATCTTAAAGGTCTCTTCCAAATTAGTGATTCTGTGAATTAAAGATGGAGTTAAAGATATGTTAAATCCTTGTTGAAATTGGGCCCAATTCTAGCCAAAATTTCACTTGAATAATTGAAAAAGTTTAGGGCTATGAAAGTTTGACAGCCTCAGAACAAAACACCTTTAAATGCCCTTTCTGTAGAGTGGACACTTCTGTAATCCTTTTAGCTCTTATTTTTTTAATTGCACTTAACTTGACCCTCTTTTATTGACATTATTGTTACTTTCATGTAACAATGAATAAAAATCATTTTTGTAGTTAACTTGCTCCCCCTGCCTTGCTCTTAAAGTAGTGCTGTCTTTGTGTTACCAATACAAAAGTATTTTGATGCAAAGCAAATATCTGGTGAGAAAAAAAGAAACAAGATTGCATTTATATTACAAATGTCTTCACATACACTGTAAACTGAAAGGAAGTATTGGAAATTATTTTAACCCTATATTATCCTGAAACAGAGAATACTCTAAGGAAAGTATAAATGCAAAATAATGTGCCAAGCTATGTGACTGGAATTTCAATATCTTAACAAAAGTAGTAAAAATATCATGGATTTTAGGCCATTTACTCAAAAACATTGGTGAATAAAAGTGAATTTCAAATTAGAAAGCTTAGTGTAAAATAACCTATTTCATGCTCTATTTAAATAAATACTGTGTGTAAAGAGTCCATGGTTGTAAAGTAAAATCTTCTAACATCATAAAAGTCTTCCCTTTCAGGGCATCATGTGTTGTGACATAAGTAAAGAATTCATTTTTTCCTTTCCCACTCAGAGTTGGATAGTGGATCAGCTTACATGATCCTGTGGACAATTTAGTACATCGTGTTCTGTAATATTTTCTCAGACTTCAACTGGGATGAAAATGTCAGTGGGTTGAAATGATTTGTGGAATACATCTCCATGCACATAATAGATTCCTGCAGATATTAAGTGGCTGAGTGATGGACTACTGCACCAGCAACCTGGCTTTAGCTGCAGAGGGGACAATGCATGCCTGGCAGACCAGGAGCAGAGTCAGCTCTGAGGCTTCAACAAAGGCTAGTGGAAGCACCCTGGGACAAACAGCTGAGGACCAAGACCCAGTTTCTCCTGTCCTTCAACATGTTGCTGGGGATTGAGATCAGATAATTTCCAGCTATTGTGCAAAATCTGGCAAGCCTGGAACCACCCCATTGAAACCAGAGAGAAAATTACTAAGTCAGTGAAGATATGACATTTAACTTCCCAAAGAGCTAAGGTGGGACAGAGGAGGAATTATGCTAAAATGGACTGAAAAAAAAGCTTTGGTGATTCAGAAGGACTGCAGAATGATCCTGGATATAAATCCAAAGACCCTGAGCAGCAATATTAATACAGGTAGGGCTTCATTATTTTGTTTACTGCTGCATAAACACCTGCTATTTGAGTGTAGATTTATTTTGTCCAGAAATGAACTGCAAGGCTTACACTGCATTCAGAGTTGCCTCTAACATTTGTCCCCAAAGAGATAGACTGTAAACCCAGAATATAAACCCTGAGAATGGCTGCACTTATGTTCTGAAAAAGTCTGAGAGGGTTAACTCCAGGGAACAGAAAATTGAACTGTCTACTCCAGCTACCAGAATAATTTTCTTGGTAACATCACTACCACCGAAAATACATGCAGAGATGTTTTCACCAGGTGCAGTGGCTGCTTATAAAGAGAAATTTCAGGGCACACAGAGACACTCAGACATAAGATCCTGAGGAGGATGCAGGATTGAAAACTTTACTATGTCCCTATAGAGTGAAAGAGACAGGCCCCTTTTCCTTTCTGCAAAGGTATTTACAGGTGGTGTGTAACATAAACTTGACCCTGATTTTTGAAGCCTCTCCTCTTGGGCTGACTTCACATATCTACTCAAGATGAGAATACATAGTTTGATGGATGATGCAGAGGGTGTGGTGCTGTGAGTAAAATACATCCCTGTCATATGACTTGAGACCTGAATCTGAGAAACCTGACAAATAATCCATGATAAGTTTTCTATTCCATTGTTTTGCTAAATTATTCAATAGAAATGCTGAATTTTATTAATATTCTATAACATATGGTTTTAGCTTTCTATGTACTTGTGTTCTACAGGTGAGTTAAGATAATCAACAATCCAGCTCCTTGATAAGCCTTTTCTACATTTCAAACATAATACTGTGCCACACACTTCTGTTGTTTTTTTTCCTTTTTATGTAGAATAAAATTGGTTATTGCCATAAACCTTATGGCAACAGGTTTCCTGCTGCCATTTTAGTTACAATCATTTATCTTGAACCAAGAATTAAAATAACTTCCCTGCTAATTAAAAGTGCCCATTACCAGTAAAAGCAGTAGTTCTTCCTGTTTTAGGCAGAGTGATCTGACCCTATACAATCCATCCTCTAACCAAGTTTTTCAGTATAGCCTGCATTCTAATATTCTGTACTTACTCCATCAACCCATTTCCTATATAATTTCATAGAAATGTCTTCTTTCTGTTTCTTATAAACAGCAGAAAGATTGGTGGCATAATAAAGTAGTAATAATTCTAGTAAAACTGGCAGTCAGTTTGGGAGATTGGATGCAGCTGACATCTGAGCACTTAAAATTAGCTATTGTCTGTCATACTTATTTTCTTCTTTCTGGACCGAGATGAAATTTTATTGATATTCAAGGGGGAAGTTGTGCTCAAAAAGAGTTTCTGTTATGAACCCAAAGTGAGTAATGAATAGGGCTTTTTTTTTTTTTTTTTTTTTTTTTTTTTTTTTTTTTTTTTTTTTTGTATGTGTGTGTGTAGAGGAAGATGGGGAAAATTAGACATTAAAACCCACTAATTAGGCGGTTAAGTGACAGTAAAAAAATCTGTTAAACACACTGTAAAATCAAATTAGAATTTTCAAGACCATTCTAGGGAAATCCTAAGCAGAAATTAGGATTTAATCTTTGCAGTGTTGAAAAGAGTTAGAACTGGTTTTCAAATCAGGCAAATTATCAGGGAAAAACATTGTCACTGGTTCTCAGAGAAGGTGCAGGAGTCTTACCTGTGAAGTGAGGCCATCTCCTGAAAGGGACTCACAGATGAGCTGCTCCAATCCCTCTCCCTAGCTACAGGAGCACATGAGGCTAGTGGCACTGGGGCTCCTCGCTGCCTACCTGAGAGTACAGTCACCCTCCTGCTTATTTAGCTGGAAAGCTGCATGGTTTGAGCCTGTGCTGCCTGCCTGTCCTGCACCTCCATGCACTTGCTTTTGCCAGAGTGAAAAAGCAGACCCAGCAAATTTATTAACAGAGGTGTGATGTCTCTGCCCCACCGACAGCTGGAAAGTTCCCCAACAGAATCAGCTACAGCTGTGGAGCATGATAAGGATTGAGGTGTGAGGCTGAAAAAGGTGTGGAAATAAGAGGGAGATTTCCCTCCTAGCCCTTTCTCCTGACAAAGGATGTCAGGATGAGGCAGCTACTCACCACCTACACCCCTGGCTCTGAGAAACCCTCCAGGGAGAGCCTGCTGGGCCCAGCATACAAGGGGTACCTGAGGAAATCCTGTGAAAGAAACCTGTGCCACTCCTCAGGGCAAAAGAACAGACTGATATTTTGTAAGGGTAGGTCACTCTCAGACCTGGCAGAGCTAGGAAGACAATATACCATGCAGAAAAAAAAGCAGGAAAGGCTGCAGGATTTAGAATGGGAACAACATAAAGCAGGGTAATGAGGAAGACGTTTAACAAAACATTTTGCTTTCTCCCTTTAGAACAGCATCCATGCATATATCTATAAAACTATTCTGCTTTACACCAAATACTGGGATCTCAAATCCAGTTTCTGAGGATTGTCAGAGAGGTGATTTTTTTCCAGTTAGAGAAATCTCTAAATGCTTGAAAATATCCACTTTCAAAATTAAATAATAGGAATTTATTGATTTCCTAGAGCAGCTGTCAGGTCGCAGATCCAGAAGTTCTCATAGACTTCCAAACTCCATATTCACTTTCTTTGTTTTCTCTGTATACAGATACATATAGAGAGCTAAAAAATAGTGCATGTTGAATTAGGCAGGGATTTCTCAACCAGTGACATTAAGATCAGGAACATATGTGATGTAGACGTACTGTGAGATGACCAGCTGTGCTCTCAGTCTGTTCAGTCTGTTAAGAGGAGTAAACCTTGAGCTTTAGGCATTCGTGGGTACAGGTTGTGATGTAATAAGATATGTGGAAGAAAGTGAAATATGAAATTGGATAATGTATTTAATTTACTGTGCTAATAGGCAACAGTCTACTTATGATGTTGCCAAACAACCATATCTAATATTTTGCTATGCTGAGTTATTCTGGCAGTGAATTAATTTTCAGAGAGAACTGGAGGGGAAGCTAAAATGTGGAACGCAAAGCCTACTGTTCTTTATAATTTTTAAGGCAAACTAGATATTTAGAAATGTGTCAGAACAGACAAACTTATTTTATTTTTCCATAAGAAGCCATGCCAGTTTTCCCCCTTTCTTTATCTTAAGCAGATTACTGTCATCACCATACTTGTCAACAAGCAGACTCATTGGAATATTTTTCAAACATGAACACAAATACTGGATGCAAGCAGGTGGAATGAATTAATTATAAGCATATGGTTGCAACATAACAATTTCTACAGAATACTGTTGAGACTTCTAAGGGTCTAGCTATACAACACACTTTGGCAACAAAGCTGCTTTAAGAAATTTTCAGTGACAGGCATATAAATGTTTGTGGAGCCAGACCTACTGAAATGATCCAGGCTGAAGGCCCTGCCACACACACATTCCTAGGACAGCTTTCAGCTGTGAGCCATGGCAGTGGTGTGGTTTCCACTGTCACCCCTGTTGTGTTAGCAGAGGTAAACACGGTGCTGAGCAAACACAGCAGGCAGGGATGGGGAGCACTGGTGGGAAAATGGTGCTTCCCAGGTCAGTTTCACACAGGGCATTGTACAGCCAGGCAATATGGGCTGCAATTGCCTGCATCCACTGTGATTCAAGGCTACGAATCCTTCTGTGAGAGAGACAACTGCAGGTGTTCCTGGTTTGCACTGATCCTTCACCAATTCCCAGTCACCCCTACTGATGCAAGTTATTTTTCCCTTTTTCAGTGGAGGAGAGCTCTGAAATAAACTACTGAAACAGTCTGAATTACAGAGAAAGATAGCCAGAAAACAATCTTAAAGGGGAAAAAAAAATAAAATCTCAGATCCATATAGGGAAATCATCTGGAGGCAAGAAGCAGCAGAGGAAGTTTGGGCTGGCCCCTGCTGGGATGCCAGCACCAGGCACAGCTCAATAGCACAGAGCCTGGTTCAGCACCAGCTATCCTGCTTTAGACTACAATAATATTATGGTTTTATACTCTCCACATTTTCATGTGGGAATTCCTGTGGTGGTTTTTGATAGTTAATATAAAATGTAGTCAAACTATAAATATAATGACTCCTTTGGTTTTATTCATTATATTGGGTTTTATTTAATAAGCAGAAATGAGATGTGGCATTTTTGAAGATGGCTGTGAATCAGATGAGATAATAAATAAAAATTATTAGATTTTTACAATCCAATCTAAATTCAGATTGGTATTTATGCCATTATTAAAAAAAAAAAAAAAGTTTGCTTGTCTTTTCAGTGCATATTTATGATATCTAAGAGGCCCATTTTGACAACCTACTGTGAGGTCAGAACTTTGAAATATCAGATCCTCTTCTCAAAGGGCTCGAATATAGCTTCACATGGAAACTAGTTTCTGTAAATATTGCTTTTAAAATCAGAGTTTACATTCAGATTATTTATTTATTTATTTATTTATTTTTATCTGAAGTCCAGCAGAATGGTCCAATATGGAACCTCATATCTGCTATGGGAGGAGAATGAAACATGATGCTAAAAATCACTGCTAAATACCTTTTTTTTTTCCCTAGTAAATATTTCACATTCAAATTATCAAAATGATTTAGAGCAAAACAGGCAAAAAACCAGCCCGACTAACAAAACCCACTGGCTTATGTGCAATCCAGCAGATGGTGCTATGATGCAATAAACTGGTTCAAGAGTACAAGAAATACACTGCATGCAAACATTTTTCTCTTTTACCTGGTGCTGCTGCTTTTTTGATGGCTGGGTTGGCTGCAGGAGCTTTTGCTGGCTCTTGAAAAAAAATTAAAAATTAAAAAATTAGACCATTTATTACAAAGCATTATATTTTAAAAACCCCACAGAAACCTGAGGAAAGACTTCCAGTGAGGAAGCCTGTAAGGATTTTTTTAAACAGAAGAGTTAAACAAAGAGATTGCCCAAAGGGAGAAGAGCTGATTTGTCTTCAATAAACTCAAAGGCAGCAACAGAATAACCAGCTGAAGGGCTAGTAAGCTCTGGTTGTTAGGCACTGAGTCCCTTCTTTCAGCTTTTTGCTTACTAGTTCAATATCTATTGGCAAAGCAGAGGAAAGAAGGCATGTAGGGATGTTAGGGGTGCCTTGCCCCTCAGGCAGCAGCTGTGTGCTGGGAGCCTCTGCATCTGATCTCACAACTATGAGAGCAGAATATCCTGAAGCAGCCTCTGGCAGCTGTTGAGGCTTCACTCTTGTGAATTCAGCAGTGGTACTCCAGGGAATCCCACAGCTATTCACAGGGGCATCCTTTCCCCTAATCTGAATCTGGCCCTGGTTAGAAGAGCTGAAACTGGGCTTTTTTTGCAAAGTACGTCCACAGACTTGGCTGTACCAGGAATCTCCCTTCATCTTGAAGGAGGAGCATTAGGAGAACGTCTTCATATTTGGTCCTGCAATTGAAAGAGCAATTGCTGAATTCTCCTAGCAGAGAAATGTGGCCTCTCCATTTAACTGTTCTTGGTTTTCTCATGAAGCATTTGCATTATACTGTCTTTTCTTGTAGAGCACGTCCTTGTGGAACGAAGGCCCTAATGATGAATGGTATGAGCTAAGTGGATTTGGGGAACCCCAGCCCCACGTGGAAGAACTTAAGTAACCTACTAGAATTGTTTCCTCTTTATTAGTATTTAGTTAATTGCTTTTATCCTCAGGAACTACCAAAACAAACTGTACTTAGACCACAATAGTGTAACAAATATCCATAAGCTAAACTCCACCAACGGTCATAAAGGATTTTTTGTATCACCTAGAAGGTTCTTTAAATTAAAATTCAGGTTTTCATAACTTGAGAGGAAATAACTAACCATATTAATCACAAGCTGAATTACAGAATGCCAAAAAAATGTTAGTTAATCCTTCACATCTGTCACTGTATTATTACAATGAAAAAGAACATGGCTAAATCAGGAATGTAATTTTGAGTCATTCCCCTCCAGTCTTTTGAGAAGTTAATAAAAGATGCATCAGATTGTCTTGTGAAACGGAATGAAAACAAAATATAGTTTGCATGTGTGGGATTGCTTTATTTCCATCCATTTAAAAGCCCACAGCTGATAATTATATCCTAACTTAGTTATTATCACACCATTATAATTATTTGGGGTGCTCACCCCTCCTTCAGGGAAATTTGTAGAAGACCTTGAAGAATTTACTCAGCATCACTTTTCTGAGTGCCTGTTTTTGCAGAAGAGATACAAAACACGTGTTCTATAAGTGTCAAATGGACTTATACAAAATAGCAGGACTCTTTCATTTATCCCCTTCTGAGCTCTCAGCTAGAGTATGCTTTTTTATTAAGATGTGTTAAAACAAACTAAGTTAGGATTCTTTCTGTTATACAAAGATTTTGATTTTAAATATTTAATATCTGAGAATCTAAAAAAATTTTGAGAAAAATAAATTTAAGGATATATTTGGCTAAAATTTTCTGTAATTTATTTAATTTTTATATAACTTTTTAATTAGCATTGAAACAAAAGTGCCCAAATTTTAAACTGGCTTTTGCAAGCATACCATTTTCCGTTTCTTATTTCCAAATTATTTAAGTGTTAATGATTCTACAACTTTACATGAGGTACCTTCAGCTGCAAATTTCACTCTGCATGTTTCATTCATGTGATGGAGATGGGAAGTTTTGCTGTGACAGCTGCTGTGGATTTCTCCCATGAAAGGAATCACAGAATGGTTTGGGTTGGAAGGGACCTTAAAGATCATCTCCTTCCAACCCCTTTGCCAGCTAGGGACACCTTCCATGAGACCAGGTTGCTTAAAGCTCCATCCAGCTTGGCCTTGCACACTTCCAAGGAGGAGACATCCACAGTTCCCTCTGTAAGCTGTTCCAGCACCTCACCACTGTCACAGTAAAGAATTTCTTCCTAATAATGAACCTAAATCTACTCTCAGTTTAAAGCCATTACCTCTTGTCATGTATACCGTCCCTCTCCAGCTCTCCTGTAGGCCCTTTTTAGGTACTTGAATGCAGCTCTGAAGAATTATGTGTCCAAATTAATAGGTCCTTTAAGACCTGCTTGAAAACAGGTACTTATTTCACTAACAGGACATTACTTGTAGTCTATGAAATATTTTGTTAGATATTTCTGCAAAATTTGCATAAGAACCCAACTGTAACATTTTTTTTTTTCATTGCCAAAAGAAATCTTTTAATGAATTACTGCAAAACTGAGGATGCCAGGAGATTGTTCTGCAATAGAAGTCATGAAAGTTCATACATGGAAATGGGAATCAGTGCACTCTTTAATTGTGAATTGAATCAGATTTCGAAGCCCCATATTTTTCCTAATTTTTCTGGTATACTGCACTTTCAGAAGAGAATGCTGAGCCGGTGAAGTCTTACCAAAGATACTGTCTTACTGTCCTTACTGTGTTGAAGCTTTGATGCTTGCAAATTTGCAGAAAAGGAAGACATAGCTCTCCCCTTTTAAAGAATACTATGTTCTCAGAACATGTTTTTGCTATTTTTTCAGAAGAGAACAATTTCCCATCTCCCTTCAGCCAAAGAAGTTTCTCTGTTGGAACCAGAGCTCCTTAGACATGCTTCCTCAGAGCTTCCTGAGCATGCTGAACTCTGAGCCTTCCCAGCCTATTTATGAAAATTGCTGCCACTGTGATCACATTCAGCTGAGACCTCAATTTGACATTTCCTCCCTTGTGAAACCTCTGTTTTTGAAGACAGTGATAGGAAAGAAGGAAAGGCAAAATTGTCAGTCACAAATACTAGTGTGCAATTAGAAGAATGGATTTAGAAAGTAGGAGGAAGCTGAAGTCTAAACATGTCATTTTTCAATTATAAATGGTGTAGCTACTTTCTTTGTATTTTCAACAACTCACTAACTATTATTTTTTGATTAATGAAATGCATTTTTTGAAACTTCATGGCTTATAAAAGAGATAGTTTCTTACTTTTGAGTTCTTTGGACACAGCAGCTTCTTTTTTATCTGTAAGAGAAAAAAACCAAATGCATATGAATAAAAATATAGTAAGGATAAAGGTAGACAGCAAGCTGCAATGTGCACTTTAGAGGTGAAACAGCTTATTTGCTATGAAGTGCATTGGAATGATACAGTCATTCATTCCACTTCTGTTTGTTTCATGGTACAGTGGCACTAATTTAAACATAAGTGTAAATATAGGAAAGCCTCTGTGAGTGACCCTGAGCACCCTTGTTTAATTTTGGTGTGGTGATAGGTGGGGTTTGAGACATGATTGAGTTACCACAGTTTACATGCAGCGGCTGAGCTATGGTTGCTCACCATGTGCACGTTGTCAGGCTGCAGAAACACAAGGGAGGGTGTGCTAGCAGCCTAAGAACAGAGACACAATGAAAAGCACTCTCTTCCTGCGGCTGTTGGCAACCACACATCTGAGGCCTAGTTTAGATTTTCTGCCTAACACCTTTTGAACCTGGAGAAACTCAGTCCTACATATGTGTTGCAGCGCACCCCCACACTAGATTAGGTATTGCCATATTAGGAAAACAGTTTCAGTTTCACCACCAAACTTTTAAGGAAGAATAACTAGAAACTTCTATGCTCTTCTCACTGAAAGTGGCCCAGTTCTAGGACAAAGGCACTTGTTAGACTCTTTAGCTGTTCTTCAAATAATGTAGTCATTTTCTATTGAGCTGCAAGCCAAAAGTGCCTTCTAGACCAATAAATACTTAAGAGAGAGTACAAAATTTTTGGTGTGTCTTAGAAGGTGCAAGGGACCTCCCTACACTGTGCACAGCTTTTATTCTTTTGTTCTGCATAGATTGTTATTTTCAGTTTAATTAAAACCTTTTTGCTTTTTCAAAACACACCCAATCAGCTGTCTCGCTAATTCTTCTTAAGCCATTTTTGGGAGGTTGCTCAGCAACCCTCAGAGCTTGATACACCTTCGTAGAGATAAAAACATGCTGGCCCCACACAGAAACGTATCACATATGGTCCATGTAAGAGCAGGCAAAATTCATCCCTGGTTGACTTGAATAAAATTGATTTTACTTAGTGAATCATAGTGCAGCATGTCCAGGCAATCTACCAGAAAGCCTTAAGTAGGTAGTTCAGTCTCACTTTCACTTAAGGTAGGATTTTTGCACAACTTTTTTTCAGGTATTTTTTTTTTCTGATGGCTGGGAGATTTGGAGTCTTTACTTAGGTGATATAAGTGTGCAGAAAAACTCAGAGTTAGCTTCTCTCTCCGTTATAATTCTTGGTGCTATTCTAACTCAGGGCTTTTAACCAGGTACAAAATCATGCATTTTTAGAAACATTCTTGGAGCTTCACACACCTTTTTCACTAGTCTCACCTGTGCAACCAAGAAATTATTCATGGGCATCCTGTGAGACAGGAGCAAAGGCATGCATAGAGAAGTGGTAGAAGGTACTCCCCTGGATGGTCACAAGGAAATTAACATCCTCTCTAATAAGCTATAGTGTGCCTGGAATATAGTCAGGATAATGCTTATGTCCACAACATATATGAATGATAAATGAATTGTGCTCTTAAACACTTATATAAAAAATACTTCAGGGCAGAAACTGTCAAATTAAATTGCTTGCAAACCCAAGACTATCTCATTACTGCTAATAATACAAAGTTGCTTCTTTTTCTGTTGCTTTCTAAATTGCTGTGGAGAAGTTGATACGAGATAAGGTAATGCGAATGACTGCCAAGTAGTCTAATAATCTTGAAAAATTTGGAAGAAAATATATTTCTACTTGGGTGATATACTGCTCTGAACGAAAATATTTCTGGGTTAATCCTCTGCTTCCACTAACTCTCTGTGAAAGCATGTTCTGCAGGCATTACTTCAAAGTATGATAATTACCACATTTAGATGAAATTAATCATGAAGCAGCTTCCAGCCACGTTATCTGGCTAAGGAGCCTACTGAAGCCTTCAAGAAGTGCCTATTAGTTGCCAGATATGGAAATTTTGAAAGGTATATATTGCAATGATATGAATCATTTATCACAATAATCTTCCATTGCTGGAGGTTATAAAAAAATAAATAAATTGACAGCATCATTTACAATAACATACTGGATCTAAATAAAGGCCTCAAGTTCTTTATTTCCTTTTTTTCAT
This sequence comes from Aegithalos caudatus, assembly GCA_013389925.1. Taxonomy (NCBI): domain Eukaryota; kingdom Metazoa; phylum Chordata; class Aves; order Passeriformes; family Aegithalidae; genus Aegithalos; species Aegithalos caudatus. Next base: position 4,065 of record WEIU01000053.1, on the reverse strand, counting down.
AGAAGTTGCCATTTATTAGGGCAACATACTTTCATATATTTTAAACCTGTAATTTATTTTGAAAGAGTCAATGTGTTTTCCCATCATCTGAAATATATAACATATAATAAATATAGTAAATAGCTGGACAATTTTTCTAGTAAGAAAATCTCATAATTTGGAGGGTTTGTGTATTTTTGTTTTTAAAATGCAGAAAAATTACCAATAATTGATTTAAATAGCACATATTAATATGAAAATGTAAATAGTGTTAGGATAGTGTTAGGCTTTTCAAGCCAAGGCGTCTCACATTTGATTTCTAAAGCCATATTTATCTAGCTAGGTTAGAGTGATTTACAAAAAATTGTCCAGAGGAGGTTGTGTAGGACCTTGAACCATGGAAGTACTTTTGAAAGTATACAGCACTTACAATTACACATTCAATGAGATAAATGACCTAATTGCAAAGAAATGAGCAACTGGCAGTTCTTACAGGAGAGAAAGCTGAGCAAGGCTTCTGAAGTCCCTAAATATGGTTACCTGCTATAAGGCACAATTAACACATAACTTATCAACTCAGTGGAAAATAACACCAAAAATTAATTTACCAATGAGTTATACCAGTGCAACTAGAGACAATGAGAAAATTGTCTCATTCATTTTTACTTTGCACAGGTCTAAAGTTTAGCTTTTAAACTATGGGAGTGTTGTTGGGAACATAACTTATATTAAATCAGGTTTTAATATTCATTATGTATTTTTTAAAAAACAACAGCAATATGTTCTCTTGCTTCTTGGTGGGTATTTTTTTTTTTTCATGTTAGTTAATAAGAGGAATTTCCAAAAAACCATGTTCTTTAGAAAATTTTGAAGACATATTTGATATTTAGGTCTTCTTAAAGGGCTCCTGTAAACCACCCAAATACTGTGCAATTCAAAGATTTGGGTACCTCTGAGAACCGTATCCATTTCCTTTTCTTGAAAAAACCTGCAACAGATTTTGAAAGGCTAAGCTGTTGAAATAATCCATCATCTGTGGAACACTGTGAAGCGCCCTTTTCTTTTTACAGTTATTCTCTGGAGGTTTTTGAAGACAATTGTATTCTGGTCTACATTCTCAAAAAGTAAGCATGCTTGTACAAGCTCTCCTCAGGTGAATGAACAGGTTTTTCTTTTATTGACTCTTGTGAAAGACTAAAGTACAGTAATATTTAAAAAAATATTTTATTGAAAAACACTGAATATTTAAACAAATATGATCTGACTTTGTTCTTGTCTCTACAGGCTAAAACAATCAATTTTGAATTCAAACTAAGAATGAGCATTTGGCAGCCAGCACAGCTGTATCTCTGTAGAACAGCAAAGCAGGATTTTATTTTTTGCCTCTTTTTAGCACATAGCTGGATCTTTTCCTCAGGCCTCGATCAGCATTCGTTTGAAGTAAACTACCAATACACAGTAACTACAAATGATATCTAAACTACACATGAGGCAAGAAAAAAAAAAATCCCTCTAAGCTTATATAGTGCCTTTCATGGCGGTGAGTCCCTAGGAGGTTGGTAATAAGCTATTAGACAAGGATGCCCCAGTGCTCAGGTACAGAGTTTGGTTGTTTGAGTTTGAACAAACTTCCAAAATGGAATATTTCAAACACTGCTCTGAAGTGAATTCTAGATCTGGGGTTCACAAAACTTTTACACTTTTTAAACCATGGATTTATAATACAGTGTAAATTGTACATTTCAGAACAGGAGACCTTCAGCAGCTCCATGGAACCTGTAATTTTGTGAACTAAAAGGAAGTTCTGGGAAATAAATGGATCTCAAATTTCACTCTCTTGAAAAGCTTCCCTGTGCCGTTTTTCCCAGTAATCTATCACTCAAACATATCTAAGGGTATTAAAAAATCTTAAAGTATTATTCAGATAAGTGGGTTTTTCAGAGTCAATATACTGATAGCTCAAATAATGATGCACCATGTTAAAATAGCAGCTAAAATCCTTACAATTATTAGAAACATTACCATATATGTTGTATCTATAACAACCTTTCTATTTGAAAGCTTACAAAAGAACATGTTGGTAATATCAAATTTTCAAACGGAAACTAATTTCAACATCAGTGGGCAACCACAGTGTCCAAGTTTCATGATAGCTAATATCCTAATGAAACACGGTGTAACCCAATAGATTCCTCTGCTGCTGATCTGGACTAAGTTCCAAGACCCTGGGGAACTACTAGATGCCTCTGGAAGATATGAGTCACTAAATCAAAAACTAAAGAAATAATTAAAATGTTAAGCAGTTACTGAAGGAGGAATTCTTATCTGAAATCTCAGCTAACACTTTGAACTTGTTCTGTTTTTTACCTGATCACATACTGAATGGACTTAATCAAACCCCACTGACTTACACAGACCCACAGGAAACAGGTTGTGTGATGAAAATGCCTCACTCTACGTGACCATAGTTCTCCGAGCAGAATATTCCTAATGAGACTCACATAAACTTTCCCTCATTTCTCTGTTCTATTGTTCACTTTGACATAGGTATTCAATCCATTATTAGAAGTGGGATAATAAAAAGAGAAGATGCCAGAAAAATGAACAAATACTTCAAGAATCAGAAAGAATTGTGTTGAAAATTAAAACTATACTTTCCAGGGCTTTGATGTCAAGACTGTGTTGGTTTTTCAGAAATAAAAACAAAAACTCCTGGTTGTTACTACCAACCAAAGCACAGTCAATCGAGTGCATGCTCTGGGAGCTTGATTCTGGCTTTGCAAGTACAATGCAACAGCAGAGTTTTCCTGACACTGCACCTTACAAGTGGGACAGCTAAGGTTCCCTCTTCTACCCTCAGCGAGAGTTCAGATGACTGGAAATTAAAATGACAGCAGGTGGCTTCTGATGGCTGAGAACTTCCATCATGTGAATGGAAAACATAATTAAAGTCGCCTAGAGACCAGTCTCTACTGTCTGCTCCCAAGCTACCAGATGTACCAGAATTTGGAAACAATTTATTAACTGCCACAATTTGCAGCTAATGTGATTTACAGTGGTAAAAGAGGACCACACCCCAGATAGCTGAGCATTTTTCAAAATTAACTGCTGTTGAACATATAATAATTAAAAAGGCATTGTCAAACATATTAAAAAATACCGTAGTTTAACATTTCTTCATTTTTTTCATTTACTTGGAGTTCTTAAAACTGTTCTCCACAATACGGTATTGATTTCAACTAATATTCCAGCCATTCTGAGAAGCGTTCATTCCTGAAGTGTCTTTAAGAATTTTTAAGTTCCTTTTAATTTATATTATTTTTGATAATTTTTTGCTAATTACATGGCATTACTGAAGTAAATTTTACCTTACCACATCTAAAAGCTTTTTGGAATGTATTTTTTATTTTGATTTCAGTCACTTCTGAAACAGCAGATGCTCACATATAGGGGTGTTCCATCAGAGTATCTCCCCTTTCTGGTGTAATGTCTCCATTTTAAAATGAAGATTTTAAAAATTCCATAAAACATAGAAATAAAGAAATAATATTTCTACTTAGTAGACTTAAAGTCTATGAAGGCTTTATCAAAACTGCTCACATGAATAAATTTTTCATATGTCCAAATACCTAACATTTGACAGCATAAGAGCTATTTAGAAATATCAACATTTATTCTACGTGCAAAGTTCTGTGTTTGGACCAACACTTGATGTTGTTCCCTGTCTTAATCACTGAGCATGATATTGCCATATGCTCTGTGACAAATTCTGGCAAAAAAATCTTGTCCTTCCAAAATAACATTTCTTGGTGGGCATGAGAAAGGCATCTTGTTTCACCAACGAGGCTGAAGTTGTGCACAAAGGAAAGCAAGGTACAGTGCCACTACTGCTTCAGAGCTGTTCCTGACCCATTACATGACAACAATAGATTCTCTGACCAGCAACTATCTTGCTTGGAGAATATTGGGAATAATAGGGAAATTCATTGCCAGAGACCAGTAAGCCTTGAATCCCAGACTGCAGGTTTTGCACTTCTATCTTTTGCCTACAGAGATCTTCCCATGCAAAAAACAAAAAACAAAAAA
>WEIU01000051.1:78484-110912 GCA_013389925.1 Aegithalos caudatus | reverse complement strand
CCTGTCTTCACAAACCAAGACAAATATTCACAAGCCTCAATTTTAATTTTATTTTTTTTTCTCTGCAGCAGGCTTGGTCGGTTGAGATTTTGCGTACTTTACGGGGAGTTTTTACTTGACGAAGGGAAAATCTGCTCAGACGTTGGATGGCCTCCCTCTAGTGGCTCCTACTGTGGAATTAAAATAGGGCTGGGATCCGAACCAAGGTTGTGTTTGTGTGAAGCACTGTATGCCATGAAGGTGAGTAAACTTGGGAAGAAGTCTTATGGCAGGCACATCAAGATACAAAACAGAATGTTATTACCAAAGCTTAGTTGCTGCTTTTTTAGTCCTGAAAATACTTCCCCACTTTCCATCTCTCCCTCTGTGTCCTTACACAGGACAATCTAAGGACCTGCTTGTAATTTTTTTTTTTTTTTTTTTTTTTTTTTTTTTTTTTTTTAATTTTTCCAGTTCAGTTAGTTGGCCAAATAAGACATAAGCCCCTGCTTTTCAGACATGGACTCCTGTGCCTGAAACCCTCTCTGATTTTTCTAACCAGGCACATTGAACTAGTAAAAGATCCTGTTTGCTATTACAAATCTTCTCCCAACAGATATTTAAAGAACAGGTATGATCTGGGAAATGCAGCATCTTTATTCCATTTCCAATAGTTTTCTGTTATTCTCGATAGGAATATTAGTATCTTTGATAAAACAAAGATCTGCTATATAGCCAGCAGTTGTATTCCTGTGTTGAAGCTCCTGCTGATTGTGATTCATTACACTTCTCTTTTAGACACAAAAAGTGCCAGGAATGCACAGCTCTGTTTGTATTTTTGTAGAACAACACAGCAATGACAGGGTAGCAAGACAAAAGCTGGGACTAGAAAACTTCCCATTGAAAATGACAAAATTGGAAAGCTCCTGCAGCTGCAAGAGCTTTGTCCTGGTGTGTCCTTTTGGGTCTCTCAAACTTTGGCCTCCAAGTGTTAAGTGATTTGCAGGCAGTGTGAGACAACCCAACCTAAGCTGCATTTACAGAACATCCCTAAAAATTCTGTCTCATGAGTTTATGCTCTGACACAGCAGAAATTAAGATTGCTACTGCTATTCTCTTGACTGCTTTTAGTGATGTTGTAGGCGGGGGTGTTGTCACCTGAAAATACTGGTGGAATGTCCTCTATCAGTGAAGAGAAACCAATACTTTTACTCACACTAGATTTTCTAATACAAACTAATTCTGGGTGCTGTTTGTGTATTTTCATTGGTTTCAATATAGTTGTGTTTTTGTAAAATTGCTGTCCTTGAAGCTGACTGAAGTTCCCATTTTTTTTCTCGTCAATACACAAACCTGTGTTATAGATAAAGGATTCTTGAAATAAAATATTTGTTGCTAGCACAGGAAGAAAAAATGGAGAAAAGCACACACATTACCATGGCAACCTTCATGGCTCTCTTCAATATCAATCCCCCCCACTTCTTCCATCTTCCCACCATGTGCTGGCCATGGATCCTGGGATATCTGAAACTAGGTAACTGAAAATCAAATAGTTAGTCCTTTTAAGATCTTTGTGTTCAGGTTTATGTCTGCACTCTGGGACCTTTCTCCACAGAACTGGGGTAAAGTGCTTTGGAATACACAGCAACAGGTGCCTGGCTGCTAACATGGTTGTCAAGTTTCTTCACTGAGAGCAGCTTTCACAACACAGACAAGATATCAGCCCAAAAGACCCAAAGATTTCATTTGAGAAATAAAATCCCTCTTCTGCAACAGCCTCAGTATGATACTGTACATGATCATTCATGTAACCTTCCCAACGATCACTGCTCTCCAAGTGCTGTTTGAACACTGAACCACTAACATACAGTACCTTCACACAAATTTAGTGGTAAGTACTGGATTTTTGCTTTGGTTTTTGTTGCTTTTTTGTTTGTTGGTCGGTTGGTTTAAAGAAAGAGACTAACAGAACAAATTCAAGCATGATATAATTGGAAGGAGTTATTGAAACTCAGTTATAACCTCTGATGCTATATAATTATAGATATAGATATAGGCAGATCACAGGACCTATACAGGATATAAACTGGTAAGAGTTTATCCTCTTCTTGTCACTAACTATCACCTTCTACTTGTCACTAGAAACACCTTCTGCTAGCCCACGTTTCTCAAAGCCCCATCCAACCTGGTCTTGAACACTTCCAGGGATGAGGCATCCACAACTCCTCTGGACAACCTGTCCAGTGCCTCACCACCCTCACAGTAAAGAATTTCTTCCATATATCTGATCCAAAACTATCCTCTTAGAGTATAAAGCCAGGTCTTATCCCCCACATGCGCCTGTAAAAGGTCCCTCTCCAGCTCTCTTGCAGACTCTCTTTAGGTACTGGAAAGATGCTCTAAGGTCAGCCCAGAACCTTCTCTCCTCCAGGCTGAACAGCCCCAACTCTCTCAGCCTGTCTTCATAGGAGAGGTGCTCCAGCCCTCTGATCATCTTTGCAGTCCTCCTCTGGACTTGCTCCAAGCAGGTCCATGTCCTTCTCATGTTGGGGGCCCCAGAGCTGGATGCAGCACTGCAGAGCAGGCCAGAGGGGCAGAATCACCTCCCAAGCCTGCTGGCCACTCTGCTTTGGATGCAGCCCAGGATCCATTTGGATTTCTGGCCTGCAGGCACACACTGCTGGGTCATGCTGAGCAACCAACAGCCCCAAGTCCTTCTCCTCAGGGCTGCTCCTAATCCATTTTCCCCCATTCTGCATTTGTGCTTGGCATTGCCCTGACCCAGGTGTAGGACCTTGCACTTGGCCTGGTTGAACTCCATGAGGTTTGCACAGTCCCATCTCTCCAGCCTGTCCAGGACCCCCTGGATGCCATCCCTTCTCACCAGTGTCCTGACTGCCCCACACAGCTCGGTGTCAGCAGCAATCCCACTGTCTATGTCACTGACAGAGATGTCAAACAGTGCCAGTCCCAATACCAACCCTGAGGAATGCCACTCATATCAAATGGCACACAGCTCACACCAAGTACCACACCACAAAAATTGACTCATGACTTCTAAAATGAATGCAAAAAAGACTGTATGATCCAACTGCAGAACTACCATAGCACTTTACCATAAACAGCAGTGTGTGTCAGCTGTAACCAGAACTTCATTACTTTATTTCTCCCCTTCTGTATATTTGGTTTATCAAATAAAGCAACATGCCAAAAAAAGTGGTTTTGTCCCAGGGAAAATTCAGAAAAATATTACTTTTCCACAGAAAGCAGCAAGGTAAACCATTTATGAAAGAGAAAAAGAGACAGTGATGGCAGGGGATAAATGCTTTAATAGCCTGGATGTGCATTACCATCCCAAATTAAAAATCTGTTCATAACAGATGGCAATAAATGTGGTGTGTGGGAAGTTTTGGAAAATGCTGATACAATGGCAAAGCACAAAGATATCTGACAAAACAGGAATGACCCCAGGACATCCACAAAAATACTGGAAGGCACTGCCTTCCAGGAATACAAAACTACTGACTTCACATTGTTCACCATCTCCCAAATTGAGCAAACTAGGCATCTTTGAAAGTTAATTAAAAAGTAGGGTAAAGTGTATCTCAATGTGGGGAAAAAAAAAAATCATATTTTTCTTTAAATAATTGCTTGAGATTGAGTTGACTTCGGATTCAGAATTTTCCTGGGGTGCTGTTCTTAAAAAGACAGTTTGTCTGAGAAGTGGTGCTGCTCATGAAAGTTATTTTGTCATGAACTACTTGCTCTACTTTTGTTCACTTGTTTTCTGCCATTCCATCATGGTTAGCAGAGTTTTGTCCCTGAAAACCAGGAACAGGAAAGAGCCACCTCGTGGGCAGCAGTACTGAGCACTGCTCTGGAAACAAGAACAGCACCAGCAGCACTGCACTGCTCAGGTGTGGAGACAGCCACAGGAGAGATGGGTCAGCCCCTCTGACACCTTTAATTTCATGCCTTTTCTTAGTGGTTTGGAGGAAGGAAAAACATTGTTTCAGAGCCTGGACCTCTCTCACAGGACAAAGGCAACACAACCCAAAAGCCAACATTTCCTCTAAGCCTTTTCCTTCAGTTTTTTTGCCATTACAATTTCAGTGTGAGCCATTCTGCATGTGTTGACTCCAAGAGGCAGCTCCTTGCCTTTCCTCCTTGCATCACCACCACAGATTATGAAGACAAGCACAGGCAGTTTGCACAACATGAGCCACTGCACCCCCATTTCTGTAACATGCACACTTAAACCAACATTAGGCTGGAAAACTTGCAGCATAAAAGGGTCCCTGATTTTCCTTGACCTTCCAAATGCCATACTTGTGATTGCCAACAGGCTAACCTCCACCAGACCCCTGAAACAGCCTGTGCTTCCCCTTCAACATTTCTCTCTAGGCAAAGGGACTTCTTTACACTCCTCTGCCACCAACAGATCCAAGTTTTTCTCCTGCACTTCACAAGCTGATGCATAGGAGTTTGCTCTTTAGAAATCTGCCTGCACTGTTCCCATCCTTGGGAATATTATTCTGCAAGACATGATTGAAATCAACGGTAACTTTTTCTGGGCACTGGAGCCATATATTTACGTTTGGGAAACATGCAGGGCCTGAGGTGGGTCACATATAAGGGGGCTGCAGGACACTTACAATCAGTAGGTATGGACTGCCTGCCTCTCAGGCAGGGTGCCTGCCTTGCCAGCAGTGTGGCCAGTCCAGCCCCGTGGCCTTTGGAGAGCCCCCACTGCCCACCACTCACCCCCGCTGTGCCTCAGCAGCTCAGCAGTGACCAGCAGCACCAAGGTGGCCACCACAAGTCCCTTCACCCACCTCCATCACAGGGCCCACCCCTGCACTGGCCAGCACCTCCTGGATGATCCCATTCCTGCAGCCAATGCCAGGAGCCACCTCCCACAATGGGGGAGGGCACTGTCCCCAGCATCCACAATCCAGCCACCAGCGTTTAGGAAGATGGAGAAAAGCTGATGAGCAGTTGTGGGTAGGATGAAAAGGGTCACCTCTTAACCCTGTACAGCAACAAGAATTTGTATGACCAGGTGCATAAGATGGCATGCAAGAATAATTTGCTCTGAAATTCTGGCTTGTCGGTTTTCTTGTTTGCCTGGCAAGACAAATTATCTCACCTGACCAGGGAAAGGAGGTAGCTGGTAAGGATGGGGGGACAGTCCTCAAAGAAAATATTTTCTTTCAAGATGAACTTGCTAAAATGGAGGTAAAAAAAACCCAACAACCCTTCTTAAATATGTACAATGGCTCAATTTCATATTTTGGCACCAGAAATTTTCATTTCTCGGGTAAGCGAAAACAAAAAATGTGTGTGGTGGGGTGAAGGTCTAACTAAAATAAACTCAAGATTGTTGAGCTTCAAAGCAGAACTCAGGACCTGAAAAGACAGAATTAAAACTCAGGAAAAAAAAAATAAAAAGCAATAAGCTTATTTAAAACAAAGCATTCTGATTTAAGGCAATGAATGTCATCTTCTTGAGCTGTTAGGCTACTGACATTTATCAGAGTGCTAAACTGCACCTCCTGTGTTTAAACATCTGATGGATAATAAGGAAAAGGTCTCAGTTCTAGTAGCTTCCTCTGATATGTTTTGGAGGAAGCTTTTCTGAGCTGTTTTTGACCCATAAACTATTCCTAGTGTATATGGGAGAGTTGCAGTCCTGGCTTAGAGAAGCTGAATTCTGGAGGGTGGTTCAGGAAACACTTGCTTTTCCCAGTGGGAGTGAGCTGGACCTGTGGGGACATGCTAGGTGCCAAGGACAGGCAGCAGGAGAGTTGCTCTGCAGGAACTGCCAGTGCCCACCCCAGCACCCATTTAGGCATGGTTCTGTCAATTTCCACCCTGGATGAGTGCTGGCATCAGGGTTTGTATCCCAATATGTGCAACACAGCTTTAGGTGTGATCAGATGAATTTGCACGTAGGTGAAAGGAGGGGATAGGCTCAGTTGGTCTGGTTGGATCTTCCCCCTGAAAAAAACCCCAGGGATGTTGGCAACTCAGCATCTGGGAATGTCAAGAAAAGTCTCTGTTACTGCTGGACTGAAGTTTTGTTAGTTACATGCATGAGTTACCACAGACATTACCTGATGCTGATATTTAGAGAGAAAAACAAATCTTCCGTAAATTACTCTCATTTAATTTTGTTCTTCAAGGAGCTGTGCTCTTTGAAGCCTCTTACACCAATGTCTGATAGTTGAAAGGGTAAATGAGAACCAAATGAGGGAGCACAAGGCCATTTAGTAGCTGTGCTTTTTTAACAAGTCTTATCGAAGACATACCCATCCTTCTCCCATCATCATTAAGTGCTGTTTCAGTGAGAAGCAAAGGTTGTGAAGAAAAGGATTATTCATTTGCAGTACTTAAATTCCAATGACTGTGAATTGTATATAGACAAAAGCCTGCTTTAAGTTTTATCTTCTCAGGTGAACTATAATATTTGATTGGAGGACAAGAGTAATTTTTCAGAAATTCTGCAATTAAGGTGTTTTTGTGATTGCTGCAATGGTGTTGCAACACCTTCTCTTGAGCAGGTTTTTCAAAAGAGGAAAGTTTTGATGGTGAGATTACAACAACTTTCTGGGCCTGAGACTCAAAAACAGTCACAGGAAAATCCCTAAGTTTTTAATGCTTTATTCCCGTGAGAAGTTCTTGGTCAATCAGGAAGTCTCATTAAAATAATGGAGAATCGGAACAAAAGAATGAGGATTAGTTATATGAGTAATGATGAAGACATAGGTACAAAATGCCTTTTTTCTAGAGCTTGGCTTATTCAACCAGCATCACTGTCTGGAATCATATTTAAAAAAAAACTTGTGTGTCTCTGTCTGTCTGACTTTTGAAGGGTGGGGACTAAGCTAAGGAAAATTAACAATTATACCAGGCAGAACAGAAGCACATTAGTGTATATTAGTATGACGTGTGTGTTGCAGGGAAGGTTGTTCCAAGAGCCTGCCTAGAAATGACAGTGAGATGGAGAGGTACAAAAATGATTTTGAATTATTAAGCTGCTGTGGTGAAAAGTTCAGTGCAAGCTAAAGCATCTGAAGAAAAAAGCAGGTCTGTTTGTTCAAGCAACTGGCCACGTAAAAACTTAAAAATAAGGAAATGGCTAACGTGGTAGATTGATATAATAGTGCTACTCAGAATTTTCTCTTTCACATCACACTCACATCCAAGGGGTGTGAGTGAAGTGTTCTTTGACAGCTAAAAGTTCTGTTTGGGAATTAAGGCTACTGCATCAGATAAGCTGCAGTGAAGGACAACTCCCATCTCCCTTGTGATCCTACTGCCACCACTGGACACATACCTGTGGTAATTTTTCTTATTTTTTTGTATACCATTCAGCTCCCAACAGACGAGTTGACATCAGGAAGACGCAGATATACTTTCAGAGTCTAGGAGTGGTTTAATACTCCACCAGACAAAACTATCCACCATTTTCTTTCCTTTGCAAAAACAGACAAAAATTGTGGCTATATTAGCAACCTTCTTCCTGCCTGGAGAGAGCTGAGGTGAGACTGACTCTGAGTTTAGACAGACACAATAAGCAGCTGTGTCAAAACCACTTGGAAGCCTTGGAAAAGTAAGCACGAGCTAGAATGCAGCATCATCTTCCAGTGATTCCCAGTTTTGATGAGTGGTCTGGGCTCGTGGGCTTGCACAGGACACGGTGGGCTACCTGCTCTAGCAGCAGCCAGCACAGACCTCGGCACAGGGAAGGGAGGGAATGGGTGATTGCTGTGGCAGCCAGTTGTTACAGGAGAACTTTCTCTTGCAGCTCTTAGCCTGAGGGGGTTGCTAAGCATTTAGCAGCTCTTATTTTTTGATTGGTAATACTCACTGAATCGCTGCCTCAGCCGAGTGATGTCGCAGTAGCCTAGTGTGTTCCCACATCTCTCTGCAATAAGTGCATCTGAGGGGTTATGAGATGGGGTTGAGGGATGGGATCAGGTTATTGATGCTGGGCTCAGGGTGAGAGGGGAATATCAATGTCTGTGTGTGAATGTTCTCATGCAAGTTTGGGGTTTTTTTTGTTTTGTTTTGTTTTGTTTTGTTTTTTTTTGTGGTATTCAGGAACCATAAAAGTGGTGGCCAGAGCCACAAATGAGTGCCAGACCCTGATGCCTCTTACACTTGTCATCAGGGAAGGAAAGCAACAGGAAAGGAGAACGTTGGAAAACTGGTCCCCACAACAGCAGCAGAAGCTGTTGCACATATCCTAGTAAAGCAGGTAGGAGACAATGCCTCAAGTATGTTTCCCAGGCTGCAGTAACGGCGTCTTTCTAACAGTGCAGAGAGAACAAAGGTCAATTTGCCAAGAAGATGTCAAGAGGGACTCCAGGAAGGGTTATTTTGGCAACAAAGAGCTTCTAGTGCTCAGGCATCTTGTGCACACTCACCCTTAGCAAAGAGAGCAGAGGCAATAGTGCAACCACATTGTGTTATTCCTCAGGTGAGCCAGTTCTGAAAAGCAATTTTGTCCAGTGCATTAGACCAGGTGTCAGTGTACCAGTGCTGCCTGTGCCCATGGTCTGCCTTAAGACACTGGGAATATCATTTCACCCTTTTCTGCCTGCTTCTGTAATGGAAAATAAAAACACTGATGTCCCTTGTAAAAGCATGTTGGTGTCTCCAAATGAGAAATGCTACTGTTACTTCTCCTGACTTTTATTTTCCACTTGAACAAGTAAATTGCTGGTGACCAGCAGAGGTATATTTCAATGGACACACCCCTGCACACCCTGAGGGATTGTTTTCAGCCAAGACTGCTTGTGCCCCAAATCATTCATATGATGTGACTATATTGCATGAAAGTGAGGGCAGGAATTTAGCTTGGAAGAAATGAGGGAGCTCAATAGCATGGCCTGAGGATGCACACCTCTCCCATGACCATCAGAACCTACTTTCTGCTTTATATGAGCAGAGAGAAGAAAGGTGTCCCAGTGGTAACACTGCTGCCCTGGGACGTGGTCACTGACCCACACTGCAGTGGTGTGTGCTTCTCCAGAGTCCTGGGGAAAGTCATTAAGGGCCAGACAGACGCTTCAGACCTACATACCTTGGAAATACTTTCCCTTAATTCCCCCATGCTTCTCTTTCTTATCTGAAAGGTGACTTTCAAGAATTTTCTGTCATGCAGGAGTCTTGTTTGAGATAGGTGTCCTGAGATAAATACCAAAGATAAGTTAAGGCTGTTATTTGAAAACCAGCTGAATAGGATTCAAATTCTTTGGCCTTTAAGGGGGTAAGAAAAAGTCTTCATTACATGACTCTAGGCAATAAGCATACTATTTTAAGATTTGTGGACAAGTCTTTTTTTTATCTTTTACCTGAACTCAGATTATCATGGCTGATACTGACACTACAAATATCTGTTTGGTTTAGTTCTTTCATGGTAAGCTCTCCATCCAAACTGGTCCTTAAATGACTCCTCTGCTTGCCTGGAGGCCTGCAACTTTTTGTTCTAACTGCTGGACCACATCCTGACATCATTGTCTCCCTCTGATGTGCCTGGAAACTTAAAGGAAGTGGCTTGGTCAAACTTGGACAGGGTTTTTCTGTTAGAGCCTGGAATCCCAGGCTAGCATCCCACACACTGAGAGGGATGAACTCTCACCCCAGATTTTCCCAGCATTCTTGGATCTGACTTGGATGCATTCAGGTGAGTGTCTGACTGAGTGTTATCCTTGTAAGTTTGGGTTCAAAATCCTGTGCAACCACAGCCTCTGAGCACATCTGTCAGAGCTGCATGGCTGCTTTTGGACAGGCAATCTAATGTGATGGCAAGGAAAAAAAGGAAGAAGATAAAAAATGTAATTTTGTCACATTAGATTGCCTGCCCAAATGTTGCATCTTTCAGATGCAAAAAGAACAACCACAAAAAAAAAAAAAAAAAAAAAAAAAAAAAAAAAAAAAAAAAAAAAAAAAAAAAAAAACCCAAAAAACTGTTATGCCCATACTGGAGAACATACAGTGGTTATCATGGAAATAACAATGAAATATGCAGGCTATGTGAGCTACACAGTGCAGTACAACAAACGTCAACCACCTAAAGCTTTCTGACTGTGGAGAACATATCTGGTCCCAGGTTTATGGGTTCTGAGGCAATGGACTGTAATAAGATCACAGAAACCAGCTTCCTGGAAAAATTATCTAGCTACAAATAATATATGCTCATAATAATACTGGAAATATCTTGATCAATAATCACTTGTGCTTCTTGTGCAGGCCATATAGTTATCAGGAGAGCAAGTACTATGCTCATAAGGTTATGTGATAATTTGAAAATTAAAATAAACATGATCTGCCTCTGTTACTGCTCCCTATGTTTATTTCCCAGAAGTTACATTAGGGAAGAGGTGGAAAGAAAGAAAAGGAGAGGAGAATAAAATTTACCTGTGCTTCCATTCCTCATATCCCTGCTTTTAGGCTGGAGGGAGGGTCTCAGCAGTGGGGAACACCCACCAGGTGCTTCTAAAAGCAGCATGCATGAGGATGAAATCCTGTTCGTCTTCCAACTCTTCCCCAGTCATGAAAACAAGGTGAAAGTAATAGTAAATACTCACAGTAAAGATGAAAATACTGGTTCTTATTCTGCTTCTCTGCATAAATCCTTGACCTTGTACAATGGAGTTTGGGCAGTGGTTACAAGTCACGTGGGGTTTTTTGCAATTGCTATGGGACAGCTGCCATGTGTGGTCCCCTAGAAAAGCATGACCAGAAGTCAACTCCAGCCTGAATTCAAATTTTCTGGGAGGAATTGACTTCAACTTGTTGAAAAATGAAATTTCCCACACCAAAATGGACATCTTGTACAAAATTTATTTACTACAATGCTTGTATAGATTATATATTTTAATCTTTTTACTTTTCTTTCCACCATCTCATATTTTACTGGTGAATCAGCTGAAATGTCCGAGGATTTCTATTTGAATTTAGATCCCCAGGCACCTTTCCCCTCAGACATGGAACGGTAATGCACATTCTGGACAGCACAGACACCTCTCCCTCAGTGCTCAAAAAGGGCCAGTAAGATTATTTGATAGATCAGCCTTATATAACAAATATTTCATCTAGGTTTTGCCAAAATCAGCTTCAGATAATGCTTCTGCACGTGTATGTGCATGTGCACCTATGAAATAGAATCGTACAATGGTTCGGGTTGGAAAAATATCTTGAAGATTTTGTAGTTCCAAACCCCTTTCAATGGGCAGGACACTTTCCACTAGATCAGGTTCCTGAAATCCCCATCCAGCCTGGCCTTGAAGACTTCCAGGGATGGGCCATTCACCACCTCTCTGGGTGGCCTGTTCCTTTGCCACACCAACACCTCAGCAAAGAATTTCTTCCTTATATGTAATCTAAACCTACTCTTTTTAAATTTAAGGCCATTCTCCCCATCCTATCACTGCATACTCTCGTAAGAAGTCCCTCTCCAGCTTTGTCCATGTGTGAAACAAGCACAAGTGTGTGCATCTACAGAAGAAAACAAATAAAAGCGTGCTCACCTGGGATCCTGCAGGGTATCACCCAGGAGTGCCCCTCAGGGCTGTTGGTGACCTCAGGCCATGCCAGCAGATGGAAAACATGCTGATCCTGCAGCACAAACCCCACAAAGAGCCAGATGATGGCCACGTAGGAAGAGCCAAAATAGATGGTCAGGTTTTGTGTCCGGGGGCATCTTGCACAGAAATGTCCACAGCACAAAAGAAAAGGAAGAGTTAAATTGCTCCCTGTGCATGTATTTGGTGCAGGTGTTGACGTGGGGAGGTGGCAGCACCCTGGGTGTGATGTTCTTGCCCCCAAGGCCCTTCAGCAGCTGGATGATCTTCCTGTTTTTCTTCAAGGACTGGTCCTGCCTACAGGTGTTGAGTAGATAGCACCAGGGCACAGCCAAGGCCAGGCAGGTCTCTCATGCAGTGGAGGCCGATCCACAGGTGGGAGATGCTGCCCTAGACCACCCCTTTGCCCAGGAAACGAGGGAGGCACTGAGAAAGCAGCGCTGCCTGCTGGGATGGAAATGGCTCCTGGAATGATGTCCACCTGAACACAGTAGACATTCTCTGGTGCATGAAGAGCTCCCTGAAGAAAAGCTCGAAGGTCTCAAACTCTCTGTGCCACATCATGACGTAAGCGGCACAGGTGATGTGCTGGTTCTGTGTGACCTACTCTGTGCAGTTGGGTTTCTGAATGGTGTTTTCCTTCAGAAGGACACCTTCTCTTCAATAAGTGCTTTACAGGCTTCTGCTAAAATCAAACGCACTCAGAAGTTCAGCCTCCTGAGAGGTTTTTGTGCTTGCAAATTAACAGCGTAGAAAACGAATGGAAGTGAAACACTGTGACTAAGAACAGCAAAAAGGCAATATCTGAGTGTTGCAATGAGGAACAATTCATTGCTCCTCAGAAAAACTCTCTCTTGAAATGCAATATCAGACACCACCAACAGCTTTTTTGTTGGCTGTGCTTGCTTCCTGCTGGAGGATGCATGGATCCATCTGATGCAGACTGTGCAGCTGCTGCCTTTACTTTCAATATTAATATTTGCACAGTCATCACTGATGTAGAGGCAGCATAACTAAAGAGCAACTTGCAGATAGAAGCTGTTCCACAGCACCCTGAAAATTAAACAGACATATTGCATAATTACTGTCTTAGTAATGAGTAGCTGGCATGTATTTCAGAGTGTCCCCAAATTCAAGTTATAGGTATATTCTTAACTGCATCCTCCCCACTCTCCCTGCTATATGTATCATATAGCTGTTAAAATTTCTGTGCATGTACCCTCTGACAGGAAAACCTTCTATTTATCTCATACAATTCTTTTTTTTTACTTGCAGAATTTTTTAACCACCCCAATGTGTCAGTCATCACTGCTTCTGAATTGTGAAAGATTTGTAACATGAAATAAATACTACTTCAATATGTCTCAGTGACAATTACACTACTAGATGAAGCATATATTAAGCTGTTGTGGCCTTTCTGCTCTTTGATATTCTGGATAAATATAATTTATAGAAGGCAATTATCAGAAACCCAGTTCAATACATACCATTTTCCAGCCAGAGAACACAGAATGAAGAACCACTCATCCACCTTCCATCTCTATATTTCTGTCTTTACTATTCTTCATTTCTCATGTAAGGCCACCAACACTCACATATAAGAAGCAAGAGAATTTTTGCATCTGGCATAACATGCTTATGCAATGAGAGCTTGACACAGCTCTGACTAACCTGAAATCCTTGGTAAGTCTCTTTGTTCCAGCCGTGAGTCTGTTCCTGTGGATCTCCTGCCATGACACAGCATGTTTGGGGCATGTAAACTTTTCTCAACATCACGTTCTTTTGCTCCAATGTGAAGCAATGCTGAGGCTAAATCAATTGAGCTGAGATTTTGCCAGTAAATGTTTTGAGTGGGCAGTGCATTGTTCTGCAGAGGGACAAATACCATCACCTTGCAGACTTGCAGACAAATCACCCCTGACACTCGCAGATCTCTCTCAGAAGCTCCACTTCCCTCCCACCCCGGCCCACAACAGTGTCCAGGATTCTCCGTTCAAGGAAGTTGCAGGCTGCTGGCAGTGGCTTTAGCCCATCAAATACAAGATGTAATGAGAAGAGGAGCACTGGAGAAGTTTTGTATGGATTTATGGCCAGAATAGCCCCCAAGAGGGGCAGCGGTGCAGGACAGATCTGGCAGTCAAGCTTGCCTGGAGACAGCTGAGCCACTTCTCACTGGGCACTCAGCAGGGACAGGTTGTCCTGCTGTCTCACACTGGAGGACCAGGACAATGTTCTTTGTGGACACCAGTGCTTTCAGCAGGAGAACAGCTCCAAGGGAACTGAGGAGCTGGAAAGGAGTTGTGCAAAGTCCCAGGAAGTAACAGAGGCTCACCTGATGCTGCTGCAGGCCAACAGTACAGCTTGTTAAAAGATTAATAGATCTTGAGCTGAGGCCACTATCCAAGTCTAGCAAAGAAATGCACAGCAAACACCACCATGAGGGGAAAATATGTCCCAGCTCATGTCCCATGTCCCATTCACACTGATGAATGCTGTCCTAGGGAGCACAGACTTGCCCAGAGTGCTTCAAACTCATTCCTAATTTGATTGCTACACTGAATTGTACACAGGAACAAACACCACTCCCCTGTCTGACACCTCAGAAAGTCAAATTGCCATGACAGCTGGTGACTGTAAAACCAGCAGCCTTTTGCTGTCCTCTGTGCATTCCAGAGTGTGGAGTTCATAGCCTTCCCACCTCCTCACTGGGTCAGCTGGCTGCAACACCATTTCTCCCCTTCTGCCATAGTCTTAACATGAGACCTCTATCCAGCTGGAGTTAGGAGGGTGTGGAAGGAGAAAAGCAGGGGGAAGGATGCCAACATTCCTGCAGGAGTCAGGGTTTCATTGAGAGGGGTCTCGGAGGCAGATAGCACAGGTAGCTTTTCTGAAGTACAAAGGCTGAGATCTTTCAGGGCATTTAGATGTCTTGGAAACTGTCAGATCTTTTAAAACTGCAGCAGACACAGTGTAATCTGCTACACAGCTAGGAAAGCCTCTAGGATCTCAAAATATTTACATTATACATATGTATGTATGTAAGGAGATTCTTAGTCGTTGAGGCCTGCATTACTAGCATGGTCCATATGAAACAAATAAAGCTACATGCAGAAATGAGATGAGTCTGCTCTTCACAAGAGTGCAATGCAAGATTTCATTTTTCCTTGGTGTGCTTTTTGTTGGTTCGTTTTTGGTTTTTTTTCTTGTACAGACTTTGCTGCAACATCTTTGCAGAAATCCAGATTCACTGTGATCCTTTGGTACCAATAGCCTTGGGGGAAAGAAGGCAACATGCTTGGTGCTGCTTCTTAATCTCAGTGCCTTGATTCTCTGGCAAGGTGATACCTGAAAACCTACTGCTGTGGGAAATCAAGCTGTCAAAATCTTTGGGGTTTTGAGGGACTTTTTTGGGTTTGTTTTTTAGCATTAGTTCTGCCTTGTGCTGCTCTGTGTGAAATAGACCCATGCTTGAATTACAGGCAAAAATCACAAACCAAACTAACCCTCCCCACCTCAGAAAAATAAAAAACAAATAAAACACACACACACATCCCCCCCCAAACAAACAAAAAACCCAAAGCCAGTCAAACAAACAAACAAAAAAGTGTATAAGTCACATGAGCCACCTCAATGGAAAAAGTCTTTTTCAGGTATTGGTGTTGTTGATTTACAGACCCACCCGAAGTTCAGGTGCAAGAAGCAGCCAAATTTAGATGTACATCTTAACCATATTATGGCACCTGGAACCAGCAAAGTGTGAGTAAACATCATGAAGGCCCTGGCTTCTTCTGTTGTATATTGTGAGTGCAAGAACAGATTTATAGGACAAAAAATAATAGATAATTAAATTTGCCATGCAATTTAACAAATAGCCTGTGTAAAAGGGCTCTGTGCTGGCAGAACTAAAACTTCTGCTGACTGAGATTTGCAGTGCCACTCCTTTCTTTTGTACCCTGAACCTGCATTGAAGCAATTTTCATTTTAGCATGAGAGGAGTTTTTGGTGTGGCTCCTATAGTGGAAACATACTCCACAGTAGGTTTGGGGATTGAAATGTCTTCCACGTGGATGAATGGGAATAGGCCTTTCCAGACAATGAGAATATTATCTTAGGAATAGGGTTAGTATTCATTAAAGTGCTCCTGGCCTTAATAAATACAGGTAATTGGTTTCAGCCAATTTGTTAGCTAATTAAAAAGCAAGATGCACACGTTTTACACATTAGTTTTGAGTTCCTGTTTGGCCTCAGTCAGTAGTGAAGAATGTGATGCATTTAATGTTTATTTGGAGTCACTTGGCATTTTTTATTCTGTTGTTAAGACAAAACCATCAGTATCACGATATTCCTTTTCCTGGCCCCCTCATGCAAAGCTGTCAGTTTGAATGGGCACCACTGTTAAATTCACAGTGAGCCTGTAGGGAGCAAAGAATTCTTCCTCAGTGTGGTTTTTCTGGTTAAGAAGTGCAGGTAGCCACAGATTGCTGTTTTGTGCTCAAGGACCCCTTCAGCCCTCACCCTTCTGAACTGAATGAGACAAAATTTCTTTGGTCTTGTGTTGGTTTGGGATGCCCTACAATGTGCATGGTCTCTCTAAAACTCTCCCCTTGGAGCAGCCCTGCCTGGCAGGGGTTTTCTCTGAAACATGCCTTATTCACCTGCCCTGTCTGAGCTGGAAGGCAAATATATGCACTGTATAACACAGGGGAAGTGAAAGCAGACTTTGAGGACAAAAGCAGTCAAAACTTATTCCTATCTCTCCTCTGCGCTCCCTTTTTCCTTGTTCATAGCAGTCCCTGCCATTCCTGCACATCCCAGCCAGCCATAATGTGACTGTTGAAAGAGAAGAAAATTCAAACCTACCTGAAGCAGGAGTTCCCTGGCAGACGCACTGACACCGGACAGTCGCAGCACAGGCAGCACACGCCAGGAGAGATGAAATGACACGTCGAGGCAAGTGCTAGCTCAGCTCACATGGTCCAGCAAAACCATCGAGTGATCTAATAGCACACAGTCAGTGAGCACAAACAGCAGGGGCCAGACAATGCACCATCTCATCTGCCTTTGTCTTGCTGTGCTCTCGAGCTCCAGGCACAGAGCCTCTTACCCTGCAGGAGCTTCACTGCTTGTCTGCGTAGACTTCAGTAAAAAGGTTTTGGGAATAGGTAAGCTACCTAGCCTCTTAGCAGAGCACATTTTGCAAGTCAGACTTACTACTGCTCCAAAGCAGAGCACTTGACAGCTCCCTTCTCCAATTAATTTCCAACAGGGACATGTACTCACCTCTGTGCAAAGCTACTCCTCTTATCAGCTGCTCAGGAGCAGCAGCACGGTGTTCTCTTCCCTGCTCATTTATCCTCCTGCACAGGGAAAGCAAGACATAATTAAACACGTCCTAATAGAGGACAGGCAGGCTGTGGTGGTGAAGCTGGTTTTCTTCTGTAAATATGACTAGATTTTATAGCTGACACTGGTGTAGTCGAGGCACGGATAGACACAGGGATCTGTTTTCTCACTACAGATTAATATACACATTAGTGTACAGTAAAGTACAAATGTACACGTGCAGCTACTATTTGCCCTGGAGGAGTGTCCAAAGGCAGCCTACAATGGGTTTTGCAAACATTTGGGCACTTGCTAGCTTTATAAATGTGAACCCAAGCTGTTCCTCTCAGTGTCTGAAGTGAGGCAACTGGTGTTAGACCTTCAGAGAGGTGTGTCAGCACAGGGCAGTGTCCCTGCAGGCTGGTGTCTGCATGGCCGAGGGTCTGCTCCCAGCTGCAGGTGTGTCAGCAGCTAGAGGAGTACAACAACTCCATTTACAGGATGGGAGTCACCTGCTCTGTCAAGCAAGTCTGACCACAGCCCTGGCTGTGTCAGAGGGAACAAATATATGGATCAGATCACTGTTATTATTTTTAATCCTCCACCAAATATGCAGCATTATCATGCTCTTTATTCTGACAATGTGACTTGTTGCCAGGTACAATATGAGCAGAGAACTCACAGGGATCTAGAAAACACCTACTGTCAAGAATGACTGAAAAGCATGTACATTTATTATAGTATTAAAGAAAAAAAAATGGGCAGGAAGTCTTGAAATATGTAAAAAAGGTAAACCAGAAGCAAATTCTGGTTCAAACAGGAAAGGAGTAGATGATTCTCTCTGTTCTCTGTGCATAGGACAAGGACTAATCATCTTAGATAGCATCAGAAGAGGTGAAGATCAGATATAATGGAAGCTTTGTAGTGATAAACAGTTAAATGTGGATTAGATTGTCTGGAGAGTCTGGAATTTTCCTGATGATGGTTTTCACTGGCAGGTTAGGCATAGCTTTTTCAGCAGTTTTACAGGTCATACTGGTTCAGACCAGGTAATTTTCTAGGTCTTTTTCAGCTTTCTTTCCTATGTCTATATTACAGTACCATAACTTGTTGTAGCTGGGCTGGGGATCCTGTTACACTCAGCAATGGTAACAAGAGGAGTTTGTCATTATTTAGAAATATGCTCATGATCTCTGCTAATTGCTATTAACATTGAAGTTTAGTTAAAATTGAGATAGTCCTGGACCATTCAGGAAGAAAAGAACATTTGTGGGATTTTGTGATTCATCCAAGGCATAAAGAAAAATAATTTAATAAATGCTAAATCTGTAACAATTTACCTACTAGCAAGTTTTTCACATCTCATGTCTTTTCTCATCGTACCACAAATTAGCTTGATGACTGTTCCATTTCTTTTTCCTTCAATGAATTACCAGGATTCTTTAACAGAGGGCTGCAGTAGATATCTGTTAATGTCTTCCTACCTAGGAGAGATTTTTTTCTTCACCACCAACATCTGTGGGGTGCCACCTGGGTTTTGGGGTCCTGGAATCTCCCAAAGGGCTTTAAGATTGAAAGCATCCCCATCACACTGCACTGCAAGTCTGCTTGGGAGACAGTGTTAGACATCCTTGACTGTTGGAGCCTGCCAGGTTCTTTGTGAGTCATGAGAAGCCACTGACAGAAGCACAAACACTGGCTGGCGGGGAAGGAAGCTGACCAGAGTTGAACAGCTGCAGTTTTCTTCCCACCAGTGGAAATGTCACCATTTGTAGCCCAAAGTTTCTCTTAAGACTTAGCCTAAGATTTTCAACTTCTGTTGCTTAGTTTTCCCTTTGGAGGCTTTGCTGTGTGCCAGGGTCTCTTCACTGTATAACCAAAGTCTGAGCAAAGCAGCCTGTGCTGCCGAGCTCTCCACCTCACACTGCGTGAGCTCCAAATTTGCACTAAAAGTTACCAGTTCTAAGTGAAGATGTTTGTGTTTTTTTTCCCCCTGTCTTTGCCATCCACAGACATATGGAAGCCTGTATCACCCTTCTTATAAGGAGCCCTGCTTCAGTCTCTATCAGGTTTTCACATCACCTCCACATCTTTTTCCTGGTTATCTTCTGGAGCTGCTGTTGCATACACACCCAAAACTGCTCGCAAAAGCCTCAAACACCACTCCTGAGTGTTTAAAATTGCCAAATTTTGTTTGCTTTTGCTTAGGGTGGAGGCTCGTGTATGTTTTGGTCCCTTGTTCAACTGCTTACACAAAAACCTTTTATGGCTGTCTTACGGGAAGGGGTGTGGCTGCAATCACCATTCCCCATGGGGTTGAAGACAGACCCTGATGGCATTACTGAAGCTGGGACAATCTTGTCTCCCCATATTGGGTCACTGGAAAGTCGCCAAGACAGTTATAAAAGGACAAAGAGGCCAGAAAACTACTGGAAATCTCCTGCCTTGCACGACATTGCGTTCCTCAGCTCTTGCAGACAGCCTTGGCTTGTCTGTCCTTTCCTGCTATGCAGCTTCTCCAGGCTGAGGTTTTCTTACTGGATTGCCCAGTTACTATACACACCTGGCAGCTGGTATCCTAACATCTGTTTTCTGTCCTGAGACAGGTTATTTCACAGTGCTTTCCAGAGCCTTTCTTTTGCAGCATATGTGGATTCTGCTTTGAATTACAATTGTACTCTGCAGTCAAAATTCTGCAAGTGTTTGTTTCTTTTCTTCCAGTTTGGCTCAATTTCTGTTTGGGAACTACTTACAGCTTCTTCACTATTGCTCACACTGAGAATGCCTCTTGGCCTGAACCCCAAGCCTTTATTTAGATTTAGGTTTTGCTACACTACTTTTTATTTGCAAAGAATGTACATTTTTCCCTGTACCTGCAGCAATCAGAAGAAAACAGGCAGCTTTATCCCTAAGCCCCTGCTTGTTCCATCCCCGTGGGCTCTGTTACATCACTGGGAAAATTCATGACAGAGAACCATTTTTGGATACACGGCAGTTATGTCCTTTTCAGGAGATCCTGGTCTACAAATGGTTGTAGGCTGGAAGGGTGCCAGGAAAAGTGCCACATTTCCTTGTATATCTCCTGTGCTCTTCCAAAGGCCTCACGTTCTGGGGAAACAATACTGGTCTGGGATGTTATGACCCCCCTGAGTTCCTGCTCCATCTCAGGGATGCACAGACAATTGCTTTTCTCACTCTCAGACCCTTTTCACACACATACAGAGTTCAGCTGCAAACACTGCTCTGCTCCAGGCCATTGGTTGCCAGTAGATTCTGAGATTTCTCCAGGTCAGGTCTTGCTCAGGACATTACATGAGCTCATTGTCTTGAATGGTGGCTTCTGTTGTGATTAAACATACAGGAGTCTGAGTTGCTCCTGTACAGACCACAGGGAGATACATTGCACCCCTCAGCAGGCTGGAGGTTTCATACACACCCAGCTTGCTGTGTCCAGCATGAGACCACCATGTCCTCTAATCAATACAGCAGTTCTGGGGCAACTTGGCTTCTCTGACAGAAAATAGTGGTGGATTTAAGTGCCTGTATTCATATAGTACCATATTAAACATTTCAGCTGGGCCATCTCATAGTGGAAGTAAGACTTTTTCCAGGGGCATTAGCTATGGGATCTCCAGAGTTATAGCCACATTAATCATGAATTCCCCAAGAAACTGCCCTACCCCATTAAATACACTGGCATATTTTTTAATAAGGTCACCTGCCTTGTGTCAGCTGAGATGGAACAATTCCCACTTTCATTACCAGTTTGATCAATTTAATATCCAGCCTGCTCAGGGACTAAGCTCTAGTGATGCTGCTGTGTGTACAGAATGAAATTTGTGGTGTTTTACATCCTATTTGATTGAGTCTTAAAGCACATCATG
The DNA here is from genome assembly GCA_013389925.1 of Aegithalos caudatus. Lineage (NCBI taxonomy): Eukaryota > Metazoa > Chordata > Aves > Passeriformes > Aegithalidae > Aegithalos > Aegithalos caudatus. The sequence continues at coordinate 90,133 of WEIU01000051.1, read as the reverse complement.
TCTGTTGATGCCCTCCCTGCTTTATTTTTCTCTTGCAAAGGTGGGTTCTTACCCTCTTTTCCCCCCAGCCAGTCCTACTGTTGCCACACCAACATGGAAAACTACATAGCCAGCTGGGGAGCTAGCTGAAGATTCTGCTTGTTCTCAATTTCTTCTGGGACCTGACTGCTTTCATGGGAACACCAGGAGTGTGGCCCTCTTCCTGCTGGCTGCCTGGTCTTAAGGATCACGAATTCTGTTGCACAGACACCCGGGGTTGCTCATCAGCTCTGTGGCAAATCTGTTGCAGGCCACCATGCTGTCCCCAAGCAGTGTGTCCCTGGTGTGCACCAACCAGCACCTTCTGATCTGCAGTGATAATCTCTGCTGTGGCAGCAGGACCTGCCTCGTGACGCAAGGCCAGCAGTTGCATTGGGACTTGCAGAGTAACCTCTGTGCTGTCCCTTTCACCCAGCTTTTGCAAAAAATAAACAGTCCTTTTGACTCTTCTTATGCAACTACTTACTATAGAATTATATGTTCAAAGAACAGGTTGGAAAAGACCTCCCAAGATTACTGAGTCCAACCTTTGACCAAACACCACCACGCCAAATAAACCGTAGCACTAAGTGCCACATCCAGTCAGTTCTTGAACACTTTAGGGGTGGTTACTCCACCACTTCCCTGGGCAGCCTATTCCAATGCTCTGCCACCTCTTCAGGGGAAAAATTCTTCCTGATGTTGAACCTGAACCTACACTATCTCAGTTAAGGTCATTTCCTCTTGATCTGTCACCTGTTAATTGTGAGAAGAGGCCAAGCCCTGCCTGAGTACAAGCTTCTTGCGGGTAGTTGTAGAGAGTGATTGGGTCACCCCTGGGCCCCCTTTTCCCCCGGCTAAACATACTCAGATCCCTCAGCTGGTCCTCATGCAACTCTCTAATCTCCATTGCCCTTCTCTGGACAAACTCCAGCCTCTCAGTGTCTTCCTCATGGTGAGGGGCCCAGAACTGAACACAGGATTCCAGGAGTGGTCTCACCAGTGCCGAGTCCTGCGGGACAATCACTGCCCTGCTCCTGCTGGCCACACTGTGTCTGATACAGGCCAGGATGCCCTTGACCTTCCTGGCCACCTGGGCATGTGCTGGCTCATGTTTGGGCATGAGCATGACCTGCATCCCCAGGTCCTTTTCGAGCAGGCAGCTTTCCAGCCATCCCTTCCCCATCCTGTAGAGCTGCTTGGGGCTGTTGCAGCCGAAGTGCAAGATGTGGCACCTGGTCATGTTGAACCTCATTCCACTGGACTTGAACTTTCAGTCCAGCCCATCCATATCTCCTGCAAACCCTTCCTGCTTTTCAGCACATCAGCACTCCTGTTGAATTTAGTATCATCCATGGATTTACTGAGGGTACACTCAATCCCCTCGTCCAGGTCACGGACAAAGATATTAAAGATATTAAACTGTCCCCAATACTGAGCTGGGGGAAACCCCACTAGTGACTGGCCATCAAGGGGATGTGGCACCATTCACCACCACAGGGGCTGACCATCCAGACAGATTTTAACCCAGCAAAGAGTGTCCCTAAGCAAGCTGTGGGCTGCCAGCTTGTCCAGCATTCTGCCATGGAAGTCCAGGCAGATAACATCTGCAACCTTTCCCTCATCCACCAGGCAGATCACCTGGTCATAAAAGGAGATCAGGTTGGTCGAGCAGGACCTGCCTTTCATAAACCCATGCTAACTAGGCCTGATTCCCTGATTGTCCTGTCTGTGCCATGTGATGGCACCCAAGATTATCTGTTCCATGACCTTTCCAAGCACCAAGGTTGACAGGCCGCTATTTCCTCAGATCCTCCTTCCAACCCTTCTTGGGATGGCCTTTTCTTCGACTAACCTCCAGTCATTTTGGACGTCCCCAATTCACCAGGAGTGTTATAATTTAAACACAAGCAGTTGGTTTTCAGTTTTCTTTCATCCAAATAGTAGTGAAAAATGGCTGTCGATGTCTCCTTTGGGTTGGGCTTTGATCCTTTGCAACCCTGCTGGTTCAGAGGATTTCCCTTTGGGCAAGAGATGGCACAGCAAGAAATGGCACATGGATATGCTCTGAAAAGTGGGTGGATGATAGACATGTTTCAAAGACTACATCAGTGTAAACATTGCAATATCTTCTTTGGAAAAGAATGATCCCGTATTTTTGCAGATAATTTTTACCAGCAGTCTTCTGTGTTTGTTACCTAATGCTTGAGGTTTTGGGGAGCAACCTGGCTAGCAACATCTCAGAGGAAAAAAAAAATAAATAAAAGAAATATGGCTAGATGAGTGCATTAGAGTGACCACTTATAATCTACTCAGTTCTGCAATCCACAGAGGAATGCTAAAGCAGACTTCTGACTGTAAAAGCACTGTGAATTTACACCAGGGGGAAAAAAACCCAAAATAAAATAAAATAAAAATATTTTTTTAAAAAAAATCCCAGAGCACAACAGAAAACTTCACAGGAAACTTCAAATAAAAGCGGGAACTACTCACAGGTGCTCTCTGAAAGGGCCCGGGTACCTTTCAGTCAGTACTCCATTCCCTGCCTATTTTAAATGTTCTCCGCCTTTCCGCGACATCTCGGTTACAGCCGGCTGGTACCGAGGATCGGTGTTGCAGGCTGGCAATAAATGACTTTTTCCACCCAGCCGTCAGGTGCGGGCCAGCCGGCCAAGCCGCATCCCCTGATGTGGGAACAGCGCTGAACCTGCCGAAGGTCCCCGCTGCCACCCGCAAGCTGCGCTGTCGTTTGTCGCCTGTGCCACTGGATGGCAATGCTGGATAAAGTATGGCAGCCCGCAGCGGTGAGAGGGGCGGGAAGGGGACGCCTCGCAGACGGAGCGGGTGTGGACAACGCAAGGCAGGAGGGGGCATTGCCTCGGCGAGCCCCTGGGAATAGCGTCCCGCTGGAACGTCGCACCTTTGGCTGTAATTTTCAGCCTGAAAGGAGATGCCCCAACCGCGGGGAGTGACTTCTTAGGAGCCCGCACTTGGAGGGTTCGAATGACGGAAAATTAGTATTTGGTGACGAGTTTTTCAGCGTCGGAGAGGGTCGTCAGCAGGAATGACTGGAGCCATGCATTTGCGAGGCTTGCTAGAAATTGCCCAATTTTTATACTTAAAAACTGTACTTACTTTTTGAAAAAAAAAAAAAAAAAAAAAGCTGTAAACACGGCATGGCTGGGCTCAATGACTATTCAGTGAACTCATTTGAATGTGCATAGACAGGGCTTGCTTGAACTGCTGCATCAAAGAGAAATGCTGAAATGAGTCATTTGTGAATCACGGCTTATTTTCTGTTGTTAGCTCATCTGGAATCCCATGGTGATCAAACACCCTTTTACAATGTGTTAATACATCGCTACTCCATGTGTTTAGCAACAGCTCTGTTCCAATAAATTGTAGGTAGTCACCCATTACAAAGAGGTAGGTTTTGGTTTTTTTTTCTGCCGCGTGTAAACCGGCTGGGACGAACTCGAAGATAAAAACATCAGCAAAATTTCATGTCGTTCCAAACACTGTTGTCCACACTGCTTCCACTCCAGTACCATACATGCCTTCAGTCTCCTTGATTGCAGGGCACGGTTCAGCCGGGAGAGATTCCCTGTAAGGACTAGGGCTCCTGTCCTCCAAGAGGCTACAAACAGCAGCAGGCAAACCACTTTCCGAGCACAGGAATGAAAGGGAGGCAGGAAAAAGTCATCCTCGACAGCAGCTTAAGGTAAGGCCCTTACCTTATTGGTAACTGTTCCCATCCTGTGCCTTCAGCTGACTGGAGAGATTGGACCTGACTATAAGATGTTTAAGGTCTCTTGGTTTGCTTAAATTTGGAGGGAACAGTAATCCTTCTTTTTTTTTTTTTTTTTTTTTTTTTTTTTTCCCTTTTTTCTTTTCCCTGTAACAAACTGAATCAGTCCAGCAGGTCTACAAAATGTTGACAAGAGTCTGAGGAAGAGGGTGTGAATCCCTTAAGGCTGCTATTGTCATTGAACTCTCTGTGGTGTGAAACCACAGCCTGAGGTGCTGAGCTTCTACCAAGAGCAACTGAGGCTGAGGAACCAATTCCCTACTGCCAGCTCTTTTATTGGAGTGAGTGGCTGGAGATGGAAACATCTTCAACCAGTACAGCAAGCTTCACCACCGCCTGTCTCTCAGAGCCCTAAGCTCTGTCTGCTTGTGAGTTACTTAGCCATAAAGGCCCAAATACTCTTTGCCATCATACTTATGTTTCTTCTGTCACACATAATTGTAGCTCAAAGGTCCTGAATAATTGCATTCTTATTGGGGCTGATCCAGCCCCCAGTAATAATCTTAATAATGTTGCTCTTAACCAGCCACATGAATCCTTTTCAATCCCCAATGCAGGCTCAGTCATGCTGTCATACACTAGAGGAGGCCATTCACTGTGGGGCTAATTTAGCTTAAAAGGCAGCCAGCCTATTTATGGGACAATTTTTTGTTCATGCTCTAAATTCTTATGCACAATCAACAGCCTGTAAACCTGGTCAAAACAACACATTAGTTGTTGCCCATTAGCTCAGGCATTTGGGGCTTACAGCCCTTAGGAGTTTGTGCTGTGCTCCCTCACAAGTGGGGTATATCCCCTATTTAGTCAACGGGCCCTGTCATAGGGGAGAAACATAGAAACTGTTTTCCTGCACTGGAAATCAATTTCATATGATCCCAGGATGAGTTTGCCCTTCTCAGTAGCTTTTGTGACCAATGCCGGTATTGCAAAATAAAAAAGCACCACTTTTTCTCTGTGAGGGGAGAGCAGAAAATTGAGGCGACCAAAAGAGTACCACCCCACTGATTGTGTTGCCAGGAGCAGGATTCCCAGGAACATGGGGAAAGGCTTTTACTTTTGGGAAGGTTCCACATAAGGACTAGACTGTTAGCAAAGCTTGGGTTCCTTAATGGGTCTAAAAGATTAAGTAGCAGCTTGTTCTTAGGTTTTGAAACGCAGCCCAAAGCATGCAAGACCAGCTAGGGATTAAGGCATGCCCATATCCACCAGGGAAACAGGCATCAAGGTAGATGACCTAAGTCCTGACACAGGACAAGTCCCCTGAATTAAGTAACATCTTAATTTTTTCTTCAGGGTTATTTTTACTCTGGCTACCTGAATTCAGCAGTGTGCCTTACCAAAAACTTCAGTGGGGCAACTTAATACTGCATGAAGGAAGGGTAGGAAAAAAAAAAAAAATGGGTGGGAGGAAGCAGGTGGAAGAAAAGTTTAGGGATAATTTCTCCTGGTGTGGTTGCCTTAGGGAGCAGATATACCTCTGACAAGGAAGGCTACACTACAAGAGCTGGTGAAAGGAGTAACAATCACTCCAGGTGGGAAGCCAAGGCAGGATAACCACCGGCCCATAAATATTGGCAGGGTAGGCCTACATCTACATTGCCTACAGCTGGGGCCATCTGTCTGAAGGCAGGCACGGGTGTCAGGAAAGGAGGGCCTTTTCCAGGTTAGCGAGGTTGAGTGTGAAGCAGGTGATGCTGGCTCTGGGGCAAGTGATAGCCTGCCTGTGTTTGCATGCCACATTTCTTCCAGTGACACTTTGCAGAGTGCGTGTTTGTATGTTTTCTAAATAGCCCCAAATAAACACCACACCCCTCCAACATGCACATCTCTTACTTGTTTTGAAATAAGGACTGACAGCTGGAAGGCAGGAAAGGGGACAAAGACTTATGAGACTCATTTCTGCAGAGCCCATTTGTACCAGGACCTCCAACACAGTAAATCTTGCCCGAACTTGGGCTGGCTGGATTTCCTTCCTCTATGTCCAGCTGCTTGCCACATCCTTGTACCCTTAGGCGACTCACTTCATTCCTCTCTCTCACAGTTATTTTAAAGATATGAAATAAATAATGCCAACTACCTCACAGGAAAAAAAAAAAAAATTTTACAGTTCATCTTAGGATTTTGCTAAATTTCCGTGTCAAATTTCCTCTACCTCTGCCTTCACCTTTGAAGAAAATTTGACTGCAGTACAACCCTGATGCAGAGATAAGTGTTTTGCATGTATTGCTTGTCTAGTTTGTAAATTTGACACTTCGATAGCTTAAGATACATCAAGTGCTTTTTTGGGGGTTTTTTGTGGTTTTGTTTTTTTGTTTTTTTGGTTTTTTTTTGTGGTTTTTTTTTTTTGTTTTGTTTTGTTTTTGTGTTTTTGTGGGTTTTTTTTTTTTTTTTTTTTTTTTTTTTTTTTTTTTTTTTTTTTTTTTTTTTTTTTTTTTTTTTTTTTTTTTTTTTTTTTTTTTTTTTTTTTTTTTTTTGGGTTTTTTTGTTTTGTTTTGTTTTGTTTTGTTTTTTTGTTGTTCATTTGTTCGTTTTAACCTGTTGTCTTTAAGGCTCTTTTCCAGTCTGGACTTCAGACATACTGGGAGATAAAGGGATGTAGAAAAGCTAATGATAAGTGTCCTGACTCCAGGAAGTGGTGCTCTAAGGACGTTAGTCACTTTGGATAAAGTTGCCAAAGGAGGCAATTCCAGCAATCCTCCAGCATCTGAAGGAGGAGAGGTAAGGAGTGGAAATGGTACAGCTCGAATTAGAGTCAGACCACTGGGTAGCATTATCCAGGCTGTCCTGGCAGAACTCTCCCAGTTTCGAGTGCAGTGTTTCTGCTGCTGGGTTCAAGCGAGAAAAGCCTGGGGTTGTTCTTCAGCTGAATTTCCCAAGAAGAAGACACACAGGGGCGCTAAAGTCTTAGGAAAAGAAGCACAAGGTTAAGCTTTTTGCTTTTTTTTTTTTTCGTTTATCGCTTCTCTGTGGCACGCTCCTCAGCCGGTGCAATCGTAGGGCTTCACTCCCGCTCCGGAGAGAGCAGCGTTAAGGGAGCAGCTCATCAGCTCAAGGCTGATTTCACTTGCAAATGCGCTGGGGCTTCGCAATCGCTTACACTTGCGCGGTGTAAACAGGCCGGGTGGCTGCTGGATGCTAACTCTGTGCCTCTCCCAAGGGGAGTCCTGAGGAGAGATGCGATGTGCCCGTGTGTGTGGAGGTCTGATTCCCGCGGGAAGCTGGTGCATCTCTTTGTCCTTCTTCCACGGCACTTGCAAGCATGGCCTCGAATTTGTTCTGGACAAACTTCGCAGATGAATTTGGAAAAGTGCCATTGTATCAGTATGGCAATACCGTACTTTGGACAATAAAAAGTTTATTTGTCCCGTGTCCAACTGTTTGCGTTCCTGGGTGTGAATATGACGGTGTGAGCCGCTGTCTGGTCAGTTTTTCCCGGTGAGCTGAACCTGGCGTGGTGGTGCCTGCAGCTGCTGGAATGGACACCAGGGTGAAAATCCTCAGGACAGCTGTAATGTGGGTGCTCGTCAGCCATAACCTCCAACCGCGCCCTAATTTCCCTTTGACAGAGGGAGGAGGCTGGCGCAAGAGCGATTTCATCAGCCCCTGACTGCAATTAGATTGTATACATAGCGGGTTGGTATTCCTTCAGTGACTATATGAAATGATTACACCAGATTATCCAGTGCACAGCCTGCTCTTTCACTCACCTCCAGAAGTTTTACTCCATAGTTTTCAGGCAGGCAGGACATTTTGGTATAAAACACCACATAAACCCAAGTGAGCCAAGCAAACTATACCCATAGCATAAACTGCCACGGAAAAAAAAAAAAAGAAATGTTGTTCGCTGTTCTGTCTTGCTTTCCACTGAGTGATATATCTTAGTGACAAGCTGCTGTAGCCACACAGCAATTCTTTTAATACCATGAAGTGTCGTGGGGTGCAGACATGTCCTAGGACAATGGCTAGAGCTAATGTTAAAGGCTAAATGTATTGCAGCTGCATACAATCTGGGCTAGATTAAAGACTACAGCTTTGGAAGTTTCTTGTTAAAAAAAAAAAAAAAAACCAACAAAAAACTTCAGAGTATTTTTGTGCAGATTAATTTTGGTTTGGACGTCAGAGCCTCCAACAGTCATTTTCCAGTAATATGTCTTATTGTAATTATTTGACACTTTAAAATATACGCCTTGCAGACAGCAGTTCCAATGTTAGCTTAGAAATATCAAAGTAGATTTTATTAAAACTCTGCTGTGGGTAATACCAGGCTTTGTTTTCTAAACATGTCTCTATTAGGGTGTTTTATTCAATGCACTGAAAATGAAATTCCACTTCCATTATATCATGTCATGCCAGGATGGATGCAACACCCAAGTGTCATTGGAGAAGCTGAGAGTTTCAAACGTGAGCGCCCAAGTTTAGCCACCAAAGAGTACAGTGCCCACTATCAGACTGGAAATGCCCTGTTTTATGGAGTTTCCAATTGCCTGCTCCTCCTCTTAGTATCACTTTCCTGGATATGGGACATGTTCTGGTGGTTAGTTCTGTCTCTCTCCTTGGTTTCCTTTTCCTTCCCTTGATCTCAAGCAAACCAGCTGCAAGACCTTGGGGAAATTCCTTATCTTCCCCTTGCATCAGTTTACTTATCTGTAAAACAGATAAACTAATAACACTGCACTTCTCAAGGGTTTGTTGAAGCTTATTATACATCAGTGAGTGCTGTAAGAGGGAAGTCATTACAAAAATGACAGTGTTAATATGACATGGAGGTAACACGAAGGAGCCCCATTCTGCTCCATGCAAGTCAGTGGAGCTGTTATTTGCTTTAGCAGAAGCAGGGATTTGGCCTATGCTTAAATGACTTGCACTTGTTTTTCTTCTTGAATGCTAATATAGAGTTAAGAGATAGCATTACAAGGAAAGCTCATTCCTGCCCATGTGTAAATATTTAGCAGCTGAATACGCATTATTTAGCAGGGCACAGTTTCTGCTTCTCCACAGTTTTCAAGGATGTCATTCTAAGCTGCTACAGATCAGAAGATACACTAAAATTACCAGATCAAAATCCTTCCCATACAAGTGTACACATACAGAATTTATTTTACTGGGCAATTAAATGTGTAAGATAAATATCCCTGGGGGAGGAGGGTTGTTTGAGGTTTTATGGTATATCTTATTATGGGCTCAGTTTTGAAATCTTAATCCAAGCAAAACTCTCCATGTGGAGACTTAACGCTGGAGAGTAACTGTGTTTTGTACTGAGGATATGTGTAGTTGCATCAGTGGATTTTAGGGCAAGGGGGTAGCAAAGGCAGTGAAGTTTTGCCTAGAGAAAAGCAGCTCTCCCTAGAATATTTACAATTAGCAGTAACCCTTTGATCAAACACGACATGTTGAAGGACCTTAGGCAGCATATCCTTTTCTGGATTTCATCTGACAATGTTATTGATAAAAAAATTGAAAATAAATGTAAAATAGAACTTATTTGTAATTATTTTGGGGTGGCACGATCAGTAAAACTGCAGTCTACTGCAGCTGTGAGGTTGTTGGCAAAGTAGTTGCCTGTGTTTCAAATGCAAAAGCTTTTTGAAGGACACGTGAGTAGTCAGAATTGCCCAGAAAATACTCCACTTTTATATCCAAGCTGCAAGTGCAATTTTTTTCTTAAAACTGGGTGGGGTTTGTCTGTTTAGAAAATGAAATGTACAACAGAAAAAAAGCATCTGAGTTGGAGCGAACAAATAATCAGATCCTGACAAGTGGATAGATTTATTTTTCTAAAGACAAAGGTGCTTGGTATATCTAGCATGAATTTATTGTGCTTTGCAAGGAAAAAAAAAAAAATAAACCACACCACATTTGTACTTGAGGCCATACAGCTACTCTCTGGGGAATCCAAAAAAAGAGATGAAGCCCAGAGTTTTACCCCACCGACACTTTACTCATGGGGATATTCTTTTTAGGAGCTTGTTTTCTGGACACAGCAATGACAGTAGCTAGCCCGTAAGGGCCTAGGTTGAGAAAGGTATTTGGAGAAGCAGAATGTCCCGGTTACCTTTCCCTGCGAGGTCTAGAGCATGGGAATTTGTACCATGTGGTTGCTCATGCAAACATCGGCCAGTCGTCGGTAGCTGGGCTGCATTGGCACCTCAGTGTGCGCTCAGTATTAACTCCTGATTACTTGCCGGTTTTGCTTGTTTGGTTGGTTTAATGCAGTTAGTTTAGCAAATAAATATTAAAGGGACAGGTGAGACCCACGTGCTCCTTGGAAGGAACTTCGCTTTTTCTCCCCCCTCAAAAAAAAAAAAAAAAAAAAGTTTTTATCACTTTTTGGAAGGAGGCAACTTCGAAAAAAAATGCACTCCAACACATCTCCCACACCGTCATTTAGCATTGAAAAAAAAAAAGTTGCTATTTGTAGGCATTTATAAGTATTTATTTGCTGATTTCCTAACTGATCAGCCTCCTGACAACACCCTGGGGATTCACACACCGGGCAAAGGGAGTCTCGGAAGGGGGTGTGGAACGTGAGGGAGAACGGCAGAGACGCGCGGAAGGTAGCACATGCCGTAACTCAGAGACACAGCATCCTCATCCTTCTCCTTCCTCCCTCTCCTCTGCAGAGGCTGCGCGGGGGCCACGGCTCTGCGTCTTGTCCAAGCGGGACCGTCCCGCATCCCCCTTCAAAGAGTATCCCAGAGCAAAGTCGCGACGCGGGGAGCCGGAGGAGGAAGGATAGGGAAGGGGCACTTGGTTTCGTAAGGTCCCGGGAGCCGCTGAAGAGACCTGTTGCACTCGGTGAGCTTCTCTCCTGTGGGAAACGGGCTTGAAAAAAGACCCAAACTCTGCTAGACTGAATAGCTGGGAGACAGCACGGTGGACAAAGCGGTCACAGGTGGGCGCATACGGATTTCTTCTCTCATCCTTTCTTTTCTGTCCTTTGCAACATCCCAAGTCGTTCATCGGAAGGGCTCTCCCGGGTCCGCTGGCCGCAGGGTTGAGACTGTTCTGCTCGGGGACCCGTCTCCCCCACAGCAGGGCACGAAAACAAGACACACAGCCCCAAAGCACCAGAGGAAAAACTCTCCGCTAACATCCGAGACACAGCACCTCCCCTTCTCCGGCACCGGCCTCCCAAAAGTGATTGTATCGTGTTGGACCGCGAAGTGCGAGCGAAAAAGGGCGGGGAGTATCTGTTTTTTTTTTTTTTTTTTTTTTTTTTGTAGGGTTTGCGGTGTTTGGGGGGTTTTTTCGTCCTGCCGGGTTTTTCCTCTTCCTTTCTGGTCCCCTCTCTGCTATAAGGAGAGGCCGGGAAGACACCCCGTGCCCACAAGTGAAGGCAACCCTCATCCCGGGGCCAGCGGCCGTCCCGCTCCCCCCAGCCTCGTAAAGCCGAGGTGGACCCCCACCACCCTGAGCCCCGCCTCTCTCCCTCCGAAATACCGGCGGCGGGAGCTCGGCCTGGGCAGAGGACGGGCGCGGGGGGAGGGCTTCCTCCCGACCCCTCCGGGGAGCGAGCCCGCCCCGCGTCCAGCGCCGAGTCTCTGTCCCGGCGGAGCGGAGCGGGGCCTCTGCTGGTCCTGCAGCCGCTGGAGCTGCAAGCGGCCCCACGGGCGCACATCAGCCGCTGCCAAAATTACTTTAGAGAGAGAGAGGGGAGAGAGAGAGAAAAAAAAAAAAAAAAAAAAAAAAAAAAAAATTTGTGGGGAGTTAAGGTGATTAGAGATTGTGTCTCCATTTTTCTTTTCAAAATGTTTCCTATGGTAACACTCAGAAGGAATTCTGCAGCTACTCTGTCAAAGAGCTGGAGGGAAAAAATAGACAGT
>WEIU01000051.1:22592-42401 GCA_013389925.1 Aegithalos caudatus | reverse complement strand
TTTTTTTTTGTAATTAACCATTTTTTCAATTTTTTTTTTTTCAATTCACTTAGTTTTATTTTAATCAAGAGCCCTTAGGATTAGTTGTAATGATATGAATGGTTAAAGTGGGAAGAGCTGAAGGCTCAAGAATGCTGTCTCCTCAGAAGAAAATATCAGACATCCCACAAGAAATAGCCGTGCAAAGTGTAGGTCTCATGTAAATGGATAGAAATCATAAGGCTGCCTGTGTAATGTGAAGTGTACATGAAATCTAGCATTTGTTCAGCCAAACCTTTGTTCTCCTTCCCATTAACTGCCAAACCAANAAAAAAAAAAAAAAAAAAAAAAAAAAAAAAAAAAAAAAAAAAAAAAAAAAAAAAAAAAAAAAAAAAAAAAAAAAGAAGAGAGAGAGAGAAGAGGAAAAAACTCCAACTTTGCTGCAAAATTCTGATTCCCACCACTTAAAACGTTTATCCCAGAGAAAAGTTTTGAGTTGTGCCGTTGTTCAGTCTTGGTACTGCCCTCAGGACTCCCAAATTCCCAGTGAACAGGCACACAAGCGATGATGACAACAGCAGCAAATACGAGGCTCCTCGTCGCCTGCTCTATTTGCAGGCAAACCCAGACAGAAGTGGCAACTAAAGCTTTAAACCCTTTGGAAATTCCTTTCTGGTTTAAGAGAGCCAGGGGGCTTTCATCCTCTCCCTGCCATTGGTTGTGAGGAAGGGCAACAAAAGAGGTAAAATGCCTTCTCCAGCTAACTGGCTCAGCGTTTCACATGCATCAAAGGGAAGGCAAAAGCTAATCCGAAAATGACCACTTTAATGTACACGAACCCATGGCTACAGCAGCAGAACCGAGGGGGATTTTGAACCCTCCACCACAACAAAACCCCACACTTAATGTCATAATAACAGATATTAAACAAAGGGAAATGAAAGGAACTCACGCTGGGTTTTCTGCATTCTTGAGTCTAATTAAAAATATACAGAAAAAAGACATAGTTTGGGTCAAAATGGCATGAGAGACGCCTTGTGCCAGTGAAGAGGCTGCAATTATCAGCTTAGAGACAATGTCCTAGAGGTCTTATTCACTCTTCAGCTCCAGGGGAGCTGAAAGCCAATGCAGGGGCGAGTGGGACATATGCACCCGAGCGGGGCTGAAAGGGCTTGGAGAAAAGGGCTAAGGGACATTTATCCTCTCCTTTCCCCTTCCCCTAGACAGCAAGGGGGGACTAAAACAAATACAGCAGAGCCTTGCAAGGGGTTTTTGTGGATTTTTTTTTTTTTGTTTTTTTTTTTTTTTTTTTTTTTTTTTTTTGAGGCCTCTTGGACTGCCCTTCCATTCAAATGGAGCCAGGGTGTTTACTTAGTGTCAGGATTGTATGACTCTGGCTTCTGCCTTTGGAGCTGGTGCCGCCAACTGGGAGGGGAATCCTGTGGTGAGCAACAAGTGCCCTGCATGACAATACCTTCCTGGGGAGAAAATACCTTGCAGAGAAGGGATCTTCTCCAAAACAGCAGGCCAGAGACTGGAGCCAGACAAATCCAAATGCAAGATAAGGCACAGGCAGGCGATTTAGCACTTGAGTGAGTTACTGAGAGCTGAACTGGTCCTATTCCCCCCTATATTTTGGCAGAAGTGTGGATGTCCATACAGGTGATGTGACTGAGTCTAATCCAAGTGATTGGGCTCAATATAGTGCATAACCTACTGTAATAGAGGTCTGATGAAGCCCTCGAAGATATGACTAATAAAGGACTTAAAGACTTTGTGATCTGGCCCCTTACAAATATCCACAGTGCTGTTTTCAGGTATTGGTGTTTGGCTGATGTTACTTAGACGTACCAGTAGGCAAACTGTCTTTTTTCCTTGGCTCTATGAAAGCCAACCTCTTTCAATGCTTGCTCATTTTTTTTCCCAGAGGAGCCAGGCTTGGCTGGATGTCAGGAAGATGGGTCTTTCAGTAAAGAGGCAACAGTGCTGCCACTCTCCCTTTGTCCAAGACTTTCCTGCAGGCATCTTGGGCTGCACCCAAGGTACTCCCATCCACCAGCGAGGCAACTGATGGGCAGGGGTGTCTTCAGCCAAAACAGTTGAGATTTATGGATGGTACTTCCACTACAGAGAAGGGACATAACTGCTGTGGAAATCAAAACAGAGAGAGGCGAGCAGTGCTGCTCTTATCCCATAGCAGCCACAGGGAGCAAATATACCTAACTCAAATGTTCTATTTATCCCTCCTCAGCTGGTCAAATGGACCAATTGAGAGTTCCTGAAGGTATTGAATTAGATGTATAAAGACATAGCAGAGAGCAGCCCTGACTCTTCCTGCAAGTGAGACATGGTGACCTGATGGATCCTTCTTTCTTAGGTCCTGTCTATGTCTTATCTTCAGAGGCTTCATCTGCCCAGGCCACTCTGCCTTAAAGCCTGTCTTGCACAGAGAAGGAGGGTTTTTTCAGCTTGCCTGGCAAGGCCTTCCTAACCTGAGGGCCTTTGCAAGTGGCCCAGGAAACCTTTCCCCATAATTGCAGGGTACTCACTCAGGGTGATGTATTGTGGTGCAGTCATCATTTACCAACGTGGTGATTCCTACTAATCCTGCAGCACAGCTGCCTTACTGGAGCTAAAGGTTAATTATTGTCCGTAAATCCAAGAGGTCTTCTCCAGGCAACATCACTAACACTTCTGAGGCTGGTTGTATGCTGAGTTTTTGAAAAAAAGTTGTAAAATGAAGGCTTCAGCTAACATTGCTCCTCAGCCCATAAAATCCTAGAGAGGGGAGAAGAATATTTGTTATTTAAGGGTTTGTGCTCAGGCTTTCAGCCTTCTGTTTTCTTTATGGCTTTGGAGTGACACCTATGAAGTGGTGTTTGAAACATTTATGTGCTGTTTTCAGTGAACACCTGGAGAGCAATCCTGCTGCCCTTGTAGGGAACACTGACAGGACAGGACAGGGAGGGATACCATAGCTCATTTTCACACCTGCAGGTGTAAGTTTATGCTACTTAATCCCATAGTGGTCTTTGGTTAGTGCACCCATGGGAGCTGAATCACAAATGGCATTGCAGGGGTGCTCCCCTCACACTTCCTGGAATGGACACTGCTCTGCATCCCTCCAGGATGTGAAGGCTCCTGCACAGAGCTGACTGAAGATAGGTCTGACAAGGGAAGAAGTCCTACTTCAAATAACGGCTGCCAGCATCCATGTGCTGGGAGCAGCCCTAACACTTTGGTGGCTTTCCTTGTGGTATGGTGCCCAAGAGATTTAGGAGCTGTGAGCATGTCCACAGTGCTCTCTCTCTGTCTCCTGAAGAGTGGACTTATGTGAAGCTCACAGCCTTAACCACTGACTTTGGAGGAGCTGAGGTGTGTTTCCTAGTCCCCCCTGTGTGAGGCTCAGTGTGGTGGTGGGAGTGAAATTCTCACCAGGGCAAATACATTAAAAAGAGCAACAAGATAGATGGATTTGAAAATTAAAAGCAATTGAGTTCAACAGCAGCAGCAGAGAGAGCAGCAATTCCCTGAGAGATGGACTTAAGCAACCACCCTGTTGTAAAGTAAGTTTTATTCTCAAGATGAAAACAACGGGAGAAATTTTATTCTAACAATCATGGTCATCATCATCAGCATCACCTTAAAGGAAATGGTAAATGAAATCTGGGAGAAGCTTCACCATCTTTGCCAAGCTAATAAAATAATCTGGTTCACATTGCTCGTATCTGATTAACATTGTGTCTATTTGTCATGCTGGTTGCAGTTCCATTGCCAGTATAATTCTGAAGCACTTAGTTGTTTTTTTTTGTAAAAGTTTGCCCTCATGTGAGTCTTGGTTTGTACATTACTCACTGGGAAGTGTATATTTTTTTAACCAGTGTTATACAGAGTAATTAGCTAAGCCATGAGAATAAACACAACATATAGGGCCCAAACCTATCACCATTTCACTTTTATTAGTGTGAACACTCCTGGCATGTTCTGCATGGGCACATTTGTAGTGGGGCTGCTCATTTGTCTCTTTATGGTGTGCTGGGATGGGAGTGTAGGCAATGATGATGGGGAGACTGGGACCCAGACTGGGACCTGGGGGAATTACACTCTTTTCTATTACTTCTGTCATAGGGAAAAAGTAGGAGGAGGTGGTGGGATTATACACAAAGCACAAGTACTGTGCTTTTGTTGTCTGTTTGAGGAATATAATTGATTACAACTGATTAGAACAGGCTCCTGTACTAAGTTTATCCCCAACATATGTGCCTGTCTGCTGTGGATTAAGCTGCAAAATATGACTTGCAAGGTGCTGATAACTTAAGAGTAATGAAAAGCACTGTGCCCCTTCTGTAAGCTACTGTTTGCTCTTCACATTTTTTTCCAGTATAGAGGTACTGGGATTACATTCACTGGGCTGTGCCCAGTTCTTCTGCACTGAGAGCAATGGGAAACAGCTAGGTGTCTCTCTGCACTTTCAGGTAGTTCAGTGCTTTAAAAATCTGATCCCTGTGTGCTTTGTGTTTATGTCCTTATCTTAAAATCAACCTGACTGACTTGGAAGCCGGTGAAAATTTTACTAAAAATACTTGCTGGCCTGTTTCTAACAATAAGTTAGAAAATAAAGATCAAACTTGCGCCTTTCAAGTTTACGTTTGTCAGGGGAGCACCTAATACAGCTGGAAAACTGGATCCTGCAGATGGGACATCTACATGGGACAATCTGCACCTATACAGTTCAGGGAGGCCTGTAAGTTCAGGAAAGCTGCTCCCAACCCTTGCTATTTGGAGATCTGGACAAAGGGGTTGAGATGCCATGGCATCATGTCATCCCTCGTACCCTGACCGATAGATCCTTCTCTTTTGGTTTTACCGATAAAATAAATGAGAAGGAAAAATTCTCAAGGAAAGGAAGCAATCTCCACAACCCTGCTTATTAATAACACCAGGGTTTGAACCCAAAGTGATGGGAAAGGCACATTTTAAGCTGTGCCTATGTCCTGGATTCACCCTGTTGAACGAGAAAGTAGTACTGTCACTTCCGATTCCCTCCTCGCTGTTGCCCTGGCAGTGTCCAGGGTGGGAACAGTTGCATGCATCCACTGCTGCGTTTCTTCCGTGGCTGTGTCACATTTCCCTGGCTGCTCCACAAAGGGGTTGTTTGTCCCTGTACTCAGTGGCCTCCCCCAGACCCAGTCTCTGGTATTGGACATGAACCTTGCTGGCAGAATGCATCCTGGCGGCCTTTTCCATAGGGTCCTCTGAACGACAGACAGACCTGTGGCTCCCCAACCACTGCCCTTCATCCTGTCCCTAAGCGCCTCCTGTGAACTTCCACAAAAGGACTCTGAACATAGCTGAGCAGCGTGATGTGTCTTGGCATCCCTGCCTAGGCCTCTTCAAAATGTGCTTCCCCTTGTTCATAGCAATCAGGCCATTTCTGATGATGGTTCAGCAATGCCTCCCAGGCAAGTGAGGGCATGATCAGTCCTTCTTCTCCAAATTTTGTTCCGAGTGAGTCAGATAAGTCATCTAGGCAAGGAGAGGCTCTGCAAGTCAGGGAACAGAAATGGCTTGCAGTGTTCACATGCCCCTCATGGCTGTGCTTGGAGAGGGAAAATCAGTTCTGGAGCCATGCACCCCAGGAGCCTCTGTGCTGCTGGGGTGCAGGGAGGCATTGCCACCACCCAGCATCTGAGACCATGGCTTGTGGAGCACAAGGTGGTCAAAATCTGTAATTGCTCCTGTTTCCTTTCCAGTGTGTTCCCCAGGAAATTAGCCAGATGGCCCCACCAGTATTAGAGGGGTCTTGCCACTACCATGAGACTTTGCTACTTTTTGGGTTTACCTAAAGCTAATTGAAGAATGAGTAATACAAATATCTGTTCTCTTTTAGATGTGGTTATCTAGATATTTCTGTGTTGTTCTAGTGTTGCAGACCAGTGTTCCTGGATCTAGGACTTTTGGCATATTGGGGCTAGGGGGTAGGCAGGTTCTGAACTTAGTGATTTTTTATAGGTCCCTTGACTGTAAAAGTAGAACTGTCATTGTATCTAGCTGTACTTTCTAAAACAGTGCTGATATCTGGAGAAATAGCAGTGTGCTAGTAACAGGATGACCAAGTCCCAAAGTAACTCCTCTAACAGCTACTATGAAGTGGCTATTCTAAAAAAATGAATTTTTCTTTCAATTTTTTTTTTTTTGGTGTTTCAGTCAACCAATTAATATTTCAACAGGAATCCTGTTAAGACTGGGTTTTATTTTATCATCTGTTAAGCACAGGCCAGGATATTTCATGACAACAAGTCAGGGAAACAAGAATGACGTTTTCCATGATTATTTGACTTGACACAGCAGAAGACACACATATCCTATTCTCTCCTAAAACAAACAAACAAAAAGATCCTCCAGCTAGGCATTTTGCATGGTGATTGGACAAAGGTTTTAAGTGGTTAAGTATCCACCACCATACTTGATTAACCCCAGCCATGGCTCAGCATGCCACCCATCCTTGTGTCTTTGGAATAATACATCTTGAACAGGAAAACTGATAGACTTCACCCATGCTGGGGCTTACAAAGACAGAAACAGTTTTCCTGGGAAATGCATGGCCCACAGCCCCCACTCAGATGACATATCCTAAACTGGTCTCTACTTGGGCAGTTCTTGTTAGCAGGAAAAGGCCTTGGGTCAGGCTGTCTGGGTCATGGGGCAAAGAGCAGCGTTGAATGCAGGAAGCAGGAACTTCTGCTGTTTCACTTGTCAGTAGAGCAGTTTCAGGAGGAGCAAAAGCTGTGTCAGTGCTGTGTCTTTACAGTGCACAACATCTGCGTTGTGGACTTGAAGGACAGTGCAATGTTAGCCCTTTAGTGAGAGGGGAATTGAAGCACCAAGTTGTTAAAGGACATTGCTCGAGGCCAAACATCCCACCCCACACAGTACTGGAGAGAAATGAAAGCCTCATGCCTTTCAAACTCTTGTGTAAATAATTTTTCTCTACTCCCCCCTATAGAGTGGTGTAGGATTTCCAGCATACTGGAGGAAATAAACATGGTATAGACATATAGAATAAAAGGAAGACACGAAACAGTTTGTGCTAGGGTATAACTTTTCTGGAAATAAACTGTAAAAAAACCAAGTATATGTTTTTTTAGATTATTGGATGCAAAGAAGGATTTTTCCTGTATCTGTGGACGGAAACATGAATAAAATTTGTTTTAATTAAATCCCACTAACCTGCCAGTCTTGTGTGCTAGTATTACTGGCATCAGGAGGTAGACTATAGTCATAAACTCACTGTTTATCACATGCAGAACTTAAATAGAAGGATATTGCAAACACAGAAGTTGAGAATAGATGTTTCCCATTCAACTTCTAATTCCTGCTTGATATGTGAATTTGAAGTGCCTAAATGGTGGGTTTTTATTTAGTTTCCTGTTTTCCTTTTAAAGATCCATTTCAAATGCGACTAAAATCTCCTGTGTTTTATCCCAAAATTCATTGAGTAGCAAAAGAAACTAAGAATAAGCATGGAGAGAGGTACCACCTGTGAGACTTGTGTTGACTGAAGCACTGAAGTTGAAGCACTGAAGTTGAAGCACTGGTGGTTGGTGCTGCTGAAGGCAGGGGTCCAACCCTGTGGTCAGTGTCAGAGCTGCCCTGGGAAGAGCTGCAGGTGGGGAGCCTCCAGCACACTGACTGAAGTGTAGCTCCCTTTGGGAAAGGCTGGCATGGCATTTGAAAACGTCAGTTCCCCTGTGCAAGCTGTGGATCAGATTGTCTGTGATGGTCTCCTACCTCTTTTTATCTCTCAAAGAGATTCTTTGCAGAGCATGTGAAACCTTCAATTTATGCAGCCTAGGCTGACTCTTCCTGCCTGCAGCAGCCACCACTGCCATTCCCCAGGCCCGTTTGCTTCCTGAGTTACAGTAGATGCTTTATTAGCAACAGGATAAATTAAAAAGCCTGCACAACCCAGAGAAAAGCTGTATTGATCATTTCCTCTGTTGCAGCAAGCAGCTCTGTCTTGCCTCTGCTCAGCCCCGCTGATGGGACGATATCCCCTCAGCCTCAGCGCAAGAGCGTCAAACCTGGCTGCAGCTACAATCCCGTCACCACAAGTGAGCACAGTGGGAATCCAGGGGAAAAAACCCCCGAGAGTTAACTCCAGAGCATTATCATAAAAAGTATATGTGCACAAGGGGCTGTTCTCTTCATTGTGTTTACATGACTCCCCTTTTCATGCTAATAGCTACGATGTTTCTATGTCTTGTGGTGGGAACAAGCTTCTTAGTGAATAATATAGTGTTAAGTCCTGGGTAACACATTAAAATGCCAGTAAAACCAGTGGAATAAGATTAACTGTGGCAGCTCCAGCTTGTGACCAAGCTACTTCTAATAATGTAAATCTTAAAATCTGTTGGTCCTTTCCCACGTGTAGGCATATTTTATTTTGTTCTTTCAAGTCAGAGTATGCTTTAGTGAATTTATTTCTCTTCTGTTTCCTGTGGNTCCCCATTTTAATTTCCTTGTGCTTAGCTTTCATCTACTGGGTTTTCTGTTTTGGTTTTTCTTCTCTCTTATTTCTGTTTTTTTGCTTGTTTGTTTTGTTTTGTTTGTTTTGTTTTGTTTTTTTGGTTTTTTTTTGTTTTTTCATAACTCAATCCTCTCCCCTGTCCTCTCAGAAGGATAGTAAAAATGAGAGTTCAAAGTTTCAGGGAAATCAAGATACTTGCATTTCAATTTGCAGTAGAGACCCTCATACTATACTCTGACGGTAGGCTGGGGGTTTGATGTAAACCAAGAGAAACTATGTCCAGGTGTGTTTGTACACGTGGTACCCACAAACACCATGTGCTTATTAATCTGAGGTGTCAGCAACACCTAAATAAAGAGAGAATTTAGTAACCATAAGAAACGGCCATGGGATCAGGAGAAGGCTCTTTTAATTCCATTTTTCTGCTTTTCCATCTTTCTCCCCCATCCCCTGCTTCTGTAGCAACAAACCTAGGTGTCTGTGGAACTCATTTACATGCTTTGCTTCCATTGCCTACTCCCCTAATTTATTCCATATGTTTATTGTCCTTTGTGTGCAATACTTTTGTCTGTGTTCCCTGTTTGTTTATAATTCCTTAGTTTTTCAGATTCTACCTCTTGTGGGTTGGTTTGTTCTTGTGGGATTTTTTTTTTTTAACCTGCTCACACATGTGTGATCTCTGTGAAATTTCTGCTGGAAGCCGAGGCAGCAGCATTCACCAGAGCTACTTGGAGCCTTGGCAAAGCAGATCTCTTAAAGCAGTGCCTTGTTCAGAGGTGCTACACTGAGACTACTGACAGGATGGGAGATTCAATTAGTATGACTGCTTCAGCGAGTCAGCACTCCTGACTTTGCCTCTGCAGAAGATTGGACCCATAAGGAGAGGAAATATCAAGACACCTCTCAGTACGTGGCTTGGTTTAACAAAACAGCAGTTGCAACTAGACAGAAGAATGCTTGGAGTCTGAAGGTGTAGTTTTGAGCCAAATATTCATTTTCAAAAGCATTACTGTGTGGTTTGCAAGGAAAACATAATACTTCCCATTGCTGCAGTTCTTTTATGCCTTGATACTCATCAATGAATTTTTGTTTATGGGCAGGGACTGGGCATTATCTATGCCACATCTTGTGGATCTCAAACCAGACACATTGATGGAGACCCTGCTAGCATGATCTTCACAAGACTTTCAAATGCTTGGGGATCTAGATGCCCTAGGGAATGTTGCCTTTTGGGCTTTCAACAAAACTCACAGCTTTGTGCCCCTGCACAAAATCTGGTGATTTCAGAAGTCTTAGACAGAAGCGTGGGAACACAGTAGGTGATCATGGGCACTCTGCAACAGACACAACTTTGGGAATGCAGGAGCTGTCCATGAGGCTGGTGAGAGGGTTGATGGACTGCAGGGTGGCATACGAGTTTGTGGCTCTCACACCTGGCTTGAGCTGCTGAGCTCCCTCACAAGTCTGTGACACATCTCAGCAGCCACAAAAGGCAAAGAGCTCCTGCTGAGTTTACTTAGCAGGTAACTCATGGCCAGTAAAAGAATATCAAGTAGTTTTAGATTTGTTTTTAAACTGTGGTAAAACAAGCAGTAAGTTTAGTGTCTATGCACTCAAGTATGGGAGCATATTAGCCAATTAATAGTTGCTTAGATACAGTCCCTCTTTTTCTCCCCAGTGAAGCAAGAGTACAAGTCTTTGTGGGCTTTTTGATATCATCGTCAGTGACTCTTCCTTCCAAAAGGATGGAGGTGATTGCTTCAGTGATGGCCTAATTCTTTATTTAGAAACACTTAATATTGTCCTTCGCTTTAAACTTGGGAGTTATCTGTTTGACTGTGGAGTCAGACCCATAGATTCTGCATGTGCTAACATACCCTCACTCATCACTGTGTTGGGTGACTTCTTCATAGTGGTCTCTTATGTCTGTGTTTGTATCTACAGCTCTCTCAAGATGTTCATCTATTGTGTGTCATTCCCAAAGAAGCAGTATTATGCAGATGTAGATAAATTCATAGGCTTAGACACACACATATAAAACCAAAGCATACAAATACACCTTGTGGGGGAATTCTGGCTGTAAAGTCTTATGGAAGCCTAGATCTGCTTAAATGTGTATCCCAAGGCATATTCTGTGGATTGCTATCCACTTCACTGTTTCTGACTGCCCTGCAGTGCAGGTGCCTTTAGTGGTGAGGCAAAATTACAGCATGCTCAGTTCCCTCTGACCAGGACTTTGCCTTCCTTTGCTGTAGAAGTGATGAGAAATGAGGGCCAGTGACCAGTGCACCACATGCTGGTACTGTGTTTCACTGGTGGCTGCACAACACACTTCATGTCTTTTTATCTCATACTACTCACTGGTGCTGGGTACCAGACTTCTCAAATACGGATTTCCCGGGAATTATTAACAAAAGTCATTATCCGCATGCTTGTACCCAAACCTAGACACTGATTCCTGACATTGCACCTATCCCACCTTCTTGATTCTCTAGAGAAACTGTGGAATTAAGCAACCTGATCCTTTTGGAAAAAGGAGTAGGAGAGGTGGGCAGAGAGCATTGCTACCCCCCTTTTCTCCCTCTTGACTCCCGAAGCTTTAGCCAGCCAGCAGCTTTGTAACAACATCTCAGGTTGCCTGGCCAGGTGAAAAGTATAGTGGAGATAGAGGGCACCCAAGGGGGAAGTGAGACTTGGCTCTGGGAGGAGGGAAGGGGGAGGAAGCAGAGAAGAGGTGCCTGAGGTGCATGTGAACGTGTGAGCACCACCACATTGCTGGAGGTGAGAGAAATCACACAGGTGAAATGCCAGTCCTGAAGAAGTCCAGGAAAGTTTCCTCTTTTCCTTGTTTGGAGCCAGAGTCCCACTCCTTGCTCTCAATACAACCAAACACTTATACTTAGGTATTTTCTTACGTAGCATGGAAATGTATCCTCTTTGGCCATTTCTATAGGGCTTCTGTTGAAAACAGTCTCCAGGACTCCAATTACTGTGGCATTCTGGGATGGCATCTCTGTAATACTTTTGTTGCCTCTGAAATCCCTTCTGTTCAGCTGAAATCCCTGTGAGAAGACAGGAGGTGTTTTGTGTTCACCTTGATGCCATCTTTGTCCTTTCAGGACATAATGGCAGCTCCCCCTGTGTGCCTGAGTACTCATTCTTTGGGGGTGTTTTTTGTTAAAAGAGGCCCAGGCAGAGCATGCATGGGAAAGCAAACGCCACGGTTGTGTGAGACACGGGGAGAAATGTGCTTCCCTGGGTACTGGAAAGGCGTGAGGTGTTTTTGTGGAGTGCAAGTTGCATTTGTGAAGACAGCAGGGATTGGCCTGGTTCCATTCCACACAACACTACAAATTTTGGCTGGGCCCCTGCCACCCACCACTCCTCACAGCTGGTGTTACACATCTGCGTGTTGTATCTCAACACCTGCTCTTCCATTTTTGGGAACAGAGACCAGAGGAGTGGGGCTCTCCCTCATGTCACCCTGCCCTTTTCCTGGGGCAGGGCATGCTGCCTGGGCTGCACAGGGGCACAGGGCATTGCCTTGTGAGAAACAGCCTGTTCCTGGCTCAGCTCCCCAAATTTTTCACTCAGTTTCACACGCAAGGGTTGTCTACACCTTATGGGAGGCAGCCAGACCAGCCCTCTCTTCCCTTCTCAGTCCCCATGGGGGAACACTGAAATCCACAGTTACTTTTTCTTTTTTTTTTTTTCGTAACCCTGTAGAGTTTTGCTGATCTGAGCAGCTAAAAATCTGACCTGCTGTTCAGATATTTGTCTGCAAACCCACCTTGATAATTTTTCCTATGTTTCATTAAACACGTCAAATTGAGGCTAGGTTTTCGCCCTTCTGATTTTTTAACAGTTACTGATTTTACCACGTTTGGTTTGGCAGCTTGAAAAAAAAATCAACAGAAGGATTACATTTCAGTGGCACAACACCCTAATCCTCAGGCAAATGATTTGTCCAAGCTTAATATGAAGTACTTAGGATGTATTGTTTGATGTAAACACTAGTTCTAATAAAATGGTGCCTGAGGTACAGTTCTTCAACTTGTAATACCCTATTTGTGTTGGCCTGTACACATTGGATTTGAAACCATTATGATAAAATATATCCTCTTTAGCCTGATAAAAAAAAAAAAATCAAAAAAATCAACAGAAATCCACAGCAGAGGGCCTACTCTCCAAGGAAGGACACTGAATACAGCAAGGAGCCTCCTGTGTGCACTTCAAGTGGTGTCAACCAGAATTATGCTCCATTGCTCATGGGGTGCACCTAGGGCAGAAATCAGCTCTCTGTGGGCAGTGCATCAGTCTTGGTCTGTTCTTGAGCATCCTGAGGAAAGAGGCTTTCCTGCCCCACAGCTCCAAAGTGATATTCTGGAGTCCATCTGAAGTCCTTCCCAGCCTTTTCCTGTGTCACCGCACCTACTTGAAATTATCTGTGTTTGGCAATACAAATATGCTCCAGGTGTGACAAAGGGTCTTACTAAAAAGCTGGATTTTAAAGAATCAGTTAGATTATGGACAACTATCTAGGGAGGGGTTGAGGGCACAGGGGCAGAAACACAGCACGGCAGGAATCCCTGCACAAGTCGAGCCCCGTCGGGGAGCAGCCAGCTTAGCACCAGCAGGCAAAAACGTTCGGCATGTCAAGACGTTACATTTGTCTTACCACTCCATTAATACACCAGTGACAGAAAGTCACTTCCAGCGACCTCCCCTGCTGCTTGTACTACCTGGGCTCCCGTGAAAGATTTTCACAGAAATATGAGGAAACCCTCGGTTCTGGCAGCGATACAGCAGAGTGGAGCTCCACTGCTGCCTGAGTGCTTTTTGCAAGAGGGTAAATAGCAACACTTTGGGCAGGCTTCCTTGCTCTCACCCAGCCTCGACTTGTTCAAAATAATGTTGGCCTTACGTCATTCTTTGAAGCCCTTTTACTAAACAGGCTAACAAGGGCAGTGATAAACAAGGCAAAGATATCCCTTTCATGGAGATTCTCTGTAGCGGAAATTAAGAGTGAGAGAAAAATGATTTAAAGAAAAGAAGAGGTAAGGAAATGCCTGGGGACATACCCATGTACAAGAAGGAGGAAAAAACTTGCAGGCACAGATGTTAGAGACCAAGTGTGCTTATTATCAGCTTGCACAATATTTTAAGTTGTTCCTAATAAACAGAAGAAGTGAATGTTTTAGTCAAGAAAATACAGAAGTGGACTTCACATGACTCTGGTAGAAATTCCCAGATTACACAAAGGACCTTCTGCAAAGGTCCTGTTCCACTTCTGCTCCCACACCCAGTGGGTTGTTCCCCACCAGAGCTAGTCTGGATGTCGAGAGTTGCCTTTATGACTTTCTTGGACAAACTTTTTCCTTCATTGTATATGTGTTGGGTTGACCCTGGCTGGCTACAGGTGCCCATCAAGCTGCTCCTCTATCACTCCTCATCTGTGCAGGGGAAAGAAAATACAGTGAAAGGCTTCTGGGTTGAGATAAGGGCAGGGAGAGATCACTCACCAATTACTGTCACAGGCAAAAGAGACTCGGCTTGGGAAAATTAATTAATTTTTTTACCAATCAAATCAGAATAGCATAATGAGAGCCCTTCTTTCCAGGCTCAACTTCACTGCCGATTTACTCTACCTCCTCCCCACAGCAGCACAGGAGGATGGGAAATGGGGGCTGTGGTCAGACTGTGGCCACACTGTGGTCTCTGCCACTCGTTCCACCTAAGGGGCAGAACTTCTCAGACTCTTCCCCTGCTCCAGAGTGGGGTCCCTTCCTCAAACCTTGCCATGCAAGACCAATACAGGCAATCTCAAAGCACTCAGCAAGCAGGACCTTTTGACACAGCCAGAATAGCTCCTCCATGCCTGGACATGCCTTGGCCAAGCAAGAAGGGAGCTGGGGCATCCCAGAGAAGGGTACTAAGCCAAGTCACGGAGGCTGGGAGAGAACAGGTTAAAGTTGCAGCTGTTCCAATGCCAATGCCACTGGGAAGCAATTACACTGGTTCCCAAGTAAGCTTTCCATCTGCATTGAAGTTCATTTAAGGATAGAAACGTTGCTTTCACTTTAATAATGATAACCCTGCACCACAGGGCCAACAGACAGCTTTGCCTTTCTGGGCTCCCCTTTCCCCCTCAGCTTTATCATGTTTCTTGTATTGCATAGTGATCAATATGGGGCCCACATTTTCACTGATTAGGGAGTGGGTTGTGCCTTTCAGCCTCTTTGAAACCAAAGCTGAGCGTTGTTCCAACCTGTGTGAGGCATCGGTGGTGAGGGACAAGGAGACTTTACTGGCACAGAGGTCTCAAGATGGATGGAGGAGGAGCAGTACCTCACAAATTTGTGACATTTCTGTTTTCCCCCAGAAGAAGCATTAATTGTGCATGGAAGAAATGCTCATCTTTCTTGCTCAGTGCCTTGAACTGGCTCATGGGACAATCTCATGAAAGTGGAGCATAATCAGATATTCCAGTGTCCTGGGCTCGGCATCTACTGTCACCTACATACATCAGGCCGTGAGAGCTTGGGTAAATTAGCTGAGCCTTTGTACAGAGGACAGTAAGAAAATGCTTCTGGTTGTCCCTGCACCTGATCCCACATTAAAGGAGATCTGACTTGACCTACTTGTCCTGACTGAAGTGCGTGGATTGAGAGTTGAAAGAAGGAAAGGCAGAGCTAATGTCTTCCCCTGCTTTAGGCCTATCCTTGAGAAGCTGCACAGCTTTCTGTCAGGGAGGAGCTGGGCAGATGAAAACAAGCAAATAGCATCCATTCTTCCCCTCATCTCTGGAGCTCGGCTTCACAATCAGGCTTCCAGTGAAAATAGAAAAGGGTGTGAAAATTCAAGAAGCAACAACAGATAACAGGTTTCTGCCCTTTCCCCAGAACATCACTCAAGTCACTACTTGTACCTGCTCTTGGCTTCCAATTTTGCCTGTTGCAGCTACTCATAAGCAAGTCTTTTTGGAGGTCCCTTTTCCAATCACATGGTGTGACTACTTATTTGCTGGTTTTGGGAGAAATCTGGCAGAGTGTTTTGGGAAGGTGACCAGGCATCAGGATTTTCTAAGCTGTTAGGAGACACCGTGTCCCAGCTCCAGCACGGCGACAGGAGCTGTCATTGCTGCTGCTCGAGGCCACCATACCCACAGGAGCTGGGCACCCTCAGGGAGAACGTGGGCAGCACCACCAGGCTCAGCTCCAAAACCCTGCCTAGGTGGCGTGGGGAATTGCAGACACTGATGGCCAGGCAGCTGCTGCCACCGCTTCTTGCTCCAGCCCCACATGCCCACAGCTGATGGTTGTACTCCAGAGCCCATTGCCAAGCTCACTGTGACCTGGGGCGTGTTGCAGTCTCTGCATATCCACTTAGTCATTTTAAAAACCAGCACAGCAATGCTTAGCCCCAAACCTAGCAGGGAATTACACACGGAGGCTGATCAGATAACAACTGTGCCTTCCACTCTGGGAGCAGGGGCTGAAATTATACCATGTAATTATAATGTAGTTAACCTGTGACTGTGCTTTATATATTTTTTTTCCCTCCAAGCCAATTATTACTAAAACTGTAAACTCAGTATGACTGAGTTGTTTATCACTGCCCTGAGAGGAAATCATCATTTGGCTTCACACTCCTCAGAAGCCAGGTACACTACTTACCTTATATTTACACTGTCATTTAGATAACATTATTATTAATTCTGCTATTTTTCCAGTGTTAGCACATTATTGTTGGTATTAATAACACTTAATTCAGGTCCTCAGTTCCTTACGAGGAATCACAGACCTTGGTTATTATTAAGCTTGCAACTGGGTAATAAGCAGTTTGTCCCAGCAAAATTACGGTCTTTATGGCAAGGTGGCAATAGACTAGGGGAACATCACCTGCTTGACAAAGCTAGTTGAAAAATACTCCCCTGGGCTCAATGAGCTCTGAATCTGGCTCCCTGAGAGTGAAAAGAGCCAGAAGGGAGCACAGGATCTACAGCCTTGCTGTGACCAAGGCTTCAGCAGCTGCAGATGGGGTTGCTGGTGTCATCTGTGGTTGTGGCCAACATGCCTCAGTGGAGGTGAGTCCCAGTGAGGGGCTGACAGCAGGGACAGGGGACTTTGCTGTTGCTAATTTATGCAATAGAGGGAAGGAAAAGCAAAGGCAAAGTGTGCTGCAATGTCGTTGCTGGACACAAAATGAAGAGCTTGATTTCAAGGTAGAAGAACATCAGAAGGCTTTATTTTACAATTCTTTCAGTCCTTTTATAACATTAACATGCTGCACTAAAAGGCATATTATTGGTCCATAGGACTGACACCTCTCTAGTTCCATTGGTCAGGCTTACAGAAAAACACAGGCACAGTTGTGCAGCATTATTTACAAAACAGGAGCTTGTTTACAGGATTTTTCCCCTGAGAACAAAGCTTCCAAGGACTCTCCCTTGGGAACACAGAGCGAGCAGGCTAAAATTTCTCAGATTCAGAAAAATCAGGCTCACACTGCAAGAACTGGTGGTGGTTCCTGAAAGGCCATCCCTGGCACCAGAGCAGCAAATCTGAGTCAGTATGATGGGCTGATGCGTGTGCTCCTGTCACATGCAGGGCCTGTTATGTTCACATGACACAGCAAATACTGAGGTGGAAAACTAGAGCTGGGCACTAGAATGAAAGTATGGCTTGATCCTTCAAAATATTTCTCATGGATTATCCTCTGAATCTGCTCTTTGACATCTTATCTGCAGAGGTGTAAACTTTATTCTGGTCCCACTGGAATTTCTGTGGAGTATTTTTGTCATGGATGACTTAAAAAGTGACAGCATGTTACTGGGGATGCTCTAAGTTCTCAAGCAAGGATACCAGCATGTCTTTAACTGGAATACACTAGGAAGCATGGCTGTAGATTCAGAAATGGTACACTGCAATTTATCCCCCCAGTGACCTGAGAGAAGCAGCCTTTACCCCATTCCCCATTTTTTGGACTCCTTGGGTCTGCAGATAAAGGGGTCTACTGCCAGCTAAATAATCCACAACAGGAGTTTCTGAAAACATTATTTTTTACTAATTCGTATTTTTTCAGCCTTTCTAAATGTAATATTTTTTCCCCAAACAACTCTGCCTGAAATCTCATGCAATAAATCAGATACCCTTTCCTCCATGCCATCAGATATGAAAACACATTTTTCTCTTCTATGCTGTTAAAAACCTATTTATTTTCCTCTCCGTTTATATTTGCTTGCTTGTGCTTCATTGTACAGAAACCAGCTTTGGCTTCAGTTCCATTTTCACTCCAAAATACCCAGAGTGAGTGCAGGGTTCTGTGCAGGGTTTATTTAAAAAACGCCCCTCTCCCACCACTGTGCTGACTCCTTGCAAACCCAGCAGTGGGCAGAATGTGATCAAGGAAGATGCATTGATAGATGCATCTTACCAGAAAGCTTCTACATAATTAACAACATTTGCAGCCTTAAGTTAGAGTGCACTTTAGAGGCAGCGTGTGTCTATTGCTTTCCGCCTTTCATGTGAATTCAACTATTTCTAACTGGGCTGACAGTATTACAATGTCACCAATAATAAAAAAAGAGTGGCATCTTTTTTATTTTTTTGGTAAGGATTGTGTGCATGGGGGTGTGTTTGGGTTTTTTTTGTGGGTTTTTTTTTTTTTTTTTTTTTTAAACACGTGTGGCGAAAGAACACGTCCACTGTCATGCTGCTGTCAGCCAAATCGCCCCATTTCTTTGTTCAGGGCACAGCTTCTATGTGCTTACGTCTCTGGCAGCACAAGAAAGAGAGGTCAAATCATTGTCCTCCGACTCAGGTTGGCAAGCTGCGACTTTCACAAGTAGTTGCCTTGCAGCCAAAAAAATTTTACTTCTGTGAGCAGCTCCTCTTCATGGTATGAGCAGAGGAGGCACGAACAACCTGGCCTACTGCAAATGTCACCAAAAAGCCTCGTTGCTTTGGAGCTGGAGAATCCAGCAGCTGCCCCAGCCTCTGCTGGGTTACACTGGCTACGTTGAGCCCATTAAGAGAATATCGATCAGGCAGAAGTTTGAGCAGTGTTTGATGCAGCTCGCTTCCTTTGAAGCCGCACAGATCGCCAACAGATTGCTGGAGTAGCAGAGGGGAGCATGCGCACGCACATACGAGAGAGAGAGAGAGAGAGAGAGAGAGAAATCAAACGCTCTGAATTGCGAAATCTTGCCAAAAAAATCTCTGGGTCGAGTTTGGGCTGAGGATGCGAGCATGAGATAAAAAGCTGGAGTCACACGGCAGAGGACAGAGCGCCGGGCTCCGCTCTCGCCCGGGGGCGCGCATGCCCCCTGAGCCGCGCCGAGGCGAGGGGAGCCCGGCAGCCTCCTCCGGCAGAAGGCTGGAGTGAAGGAGGGCTGTGTTTGATGTATGAGCTCTGGCTTGCCATTGTGAGTCACCCCAGAAGTAGCTGTAGGCAAAACAAAAATCTTTTGTGATTAATTAGAAAAACTGGACAATTATGAATTGACTGCACACAGCCAGCGCACGGTAATATAAATAGTAATGAAGCCGGCTGGATGTGATGAACGCGCTGTGTTTATGTGAGATCGCAGAAGAAAGGATCCGATTTAGGTGGTGTCAGTTTAAATAACGTAATTTCTGCTCTCTGACTCTTTGTTCGGTCTTTACCCGGGATTAGATCTGAAACTTTAAAACTCAGTTTTAGTTGTCTTATCTAAATGTCTGGTTGTTCTTTTGATGTCTGCCCGAAACATATGCTTCTCTTCAATGACCATCTAAAATTATTATGTTACAATGAATGAATAAGTCTAGCAGTGCTGTAAGTGGTGTGCAGTTATTGGTGCTCCTTTGTGTTTGTCAGTAGCCCTTGCACAGGGTCTGACAGGCTCCATCCATGCACAGGGACGGAAGATTATTTGAATTCCCCAGGTTTTTGATAGTTTTCAGAGGGGTGGGGGGCGAGAAAAAAAAAAAAAATCTATAGGCGTCTCTCTGAAGCACAATGGATAATTACATCCACAATGTTCTACATCACTCTTCATTTAGCTGCCACCTAATTAAAAAAATATATCGGCGATCAGATGACGTCAGCGCCAGAATTTGCCGCCGCTGTCGGGGGCGCGGCTCGCCCCGCGCTGCGGACAGCAGGGACAGCGGTGCGTCCGATTTTGGGGCGCCCTGGCCGCTGCTCCCCTTCGCTCTGCGAGAACGAACTCCTCCCTGCCTCTAGGTCGATAAGCAGGGTGCCGTTCCGTCACACGTCGTGACAATCACGAAATCGCGACAGCTAGTTAAATCGCA
>WEIU01000051.1:0-21146 GCA_013389925.1 Aegithalos caudatus | reverse complement strand
TAAGTTTTCTCAGATAGTATTGTGTATTTTTTTTTTTTTTTTTTTTTTACATTTTGGGCACTGCCTGCATTAGTGGAGCACTGATTAAAAGCTTTGAGTACAGCTGCAAATTGCTGCAAATAATAGTACAAGCACTGTGGGCCTTACCCAGTGGAGTGTCCCACACACATGCAGAGATATGCAGGGTGACACTGGGCTATATTTTTTTGCTGAAATATTAGCTGTAATGTCAAATGTAATGAAATTGCAGTGTCCCACACCGTTACTGAAACGCTCTAGCCTCTCAAGGTCTTAATTATGTACATGCTTAAATGTTTACAGAAGCACAGCCTGAAACTTTGGCTGAAGAATCACCTTGCCATCAAGAGTTTTGAATTCCATCTGGAAGCGTAGGGTAACAAGGACAGCACTATTAACCACATTACCTTTTCTCACATCTCTACCAACATATCTAGCCTAAAAGAAAAGCTGGGTCTTTATCCTGAAAATCCTCCATGCACAAAATTTTCATTGCAGTCAATGATATCTGACTTAGCAATTGATTTTCTCATTATTGTTCCCATGTCAATTATTTCCCCAGTCTGAGTCTATCTGCATTGCAATGAGTAGTCTGACCTCAGTGCAAGTACTGTGTGTTAGTTTTTAATCTAGTGAGCTGGAGTGCTCCTGACTGCTAAGGCATGTGTCAGTGAGGGCATCAACCTCCCAGTTACATGCCCTGCACCTCTTGGGGTTCTCATTTCTCTTTGTATGTTGTGTTCTGACCACAAGCGTGGGCAGCCCCCACACAGTTCATGTGTCAGTTTTTGGGTGTGCTCAGCTGCCTGGATCCTTCTAAAAGCATCCCCCCTCCCCTGCAGTGCTCTGTGGCTGTGCTTCCTTCAGGACTCTGGGCTGCTCATCCTTCCTGGAACAACTCAATTCCTCAGAAATCTCCAGGCAGATAAGTCAAAGTGATTTACAAGGCAGTTGGTGTTTCTGTGGGTGCGGCTGTGCACTTCAGTCTGTGTGTCTCATGTCCGTGACATGGCTGATACAAAGACACTGTCCTCTGTCACTGCCGGGGACATGCTTGCCCAGCAATGAGCCACATCCAATTACATGCCATTATGCTTACTTTTTAGAGTCCTCTTTCTTAAAAAACCCACACATCTTGCTTTTCATTACGTAATATATTATAAGGAAGTCCTTTAAAATAATAGTAATTGGAAGGTAAATTCTCTGGTTGCTGATGGCTGTTGCTGTCCCTTTTACCTGGAAATGGTGCAAGAACTTTTTCAGGCTTTGAAACATTGCATTGCCATTTCTGCCAGCTGAGCTGAAGGTTTTCACCAGGCTTTGGAAGATACCACTCTTAACAGCTTTGATAGAGAGGAGCTTTGCTAAGCTGAGCTTTGCTGAGCTCCTGCTCATGGGCCAGGGAGAGAAGGACTATGTCCTTTCCATAGGGCAGAGGTCAGTGTCTTTCTTTCAGTGACTGCTATTAAACCATAACCCTAAAAGAGGAAAAAAGAAACTGAAAGCAAACATGACAAAATAGCATCAACCTACCTCCTACTGCCCCCCAAACACATACTCAGATGAATGCAGCTGGGGATGGGGAGGAGGAGAAGACCAGAAACACCTTGATGCCAAGAGGCTGTTGAGCTGCACAGGGCTTGAATTAGTAACCACGTCCTGAGCACCTTTTGGGACTTTCCTGTCCTGTTCTACATTCCTCATCTTTGGCATTTGTTCAGCAGCACCTGGCACCTGTGTCAGTTTCACTTTTCTTTTTTTTTTTTTTTTTTTTTTTTTTTTTTTTTTGTTAGCAGCAGGATGAGCATGTGTTGCTTTCTGCCAGCGCAAGAACCATGCCAACTGCTTTTGGATGTCCTCAAGGTACAGCCGGCAGCTCCAGGTCCTCCTGCAGGCCTTCCTGTAATGCAGGCTCCTCATATTTGACTTTGGACCAGACACAATATTCGTAAGTGTGTCAGGTTCCTAAATACTTACTTGCTGAAATCTCTTTTATTTAGATAGCAGCTATTTGGCAACTTTGGATGTTGCTCTTGTCCTGGCATAACCTTCTTCTGTAACTATACCTCAGAATTAGTTGTATTTGCTCAAGAAGCTGGCAGGATTGTGGTTTGCCTCACCCAAACTGGTGAGCCTAATAAAATGTTGTGAGGTGTGTTATGATATTGTAATGATGACAAATACCAACCTTTTTTTACTCAACCAAGACTTTTTGCTATCAAGTCCTTTATCATTTGCCATCTGCCAGGCTGTTTGACATTGCATGTTGTACACTGGGCATGGTGGTCCTGACTGAATTTCAAGGATAATTTGGTCAGATGAACTGCTTATAAGCTATGGTAGTTGTTTCTAACTTAAATGAAAATGTATGTAGAGAAAACTAGTAATTGGTTAATCCAATGGCATGTGCTGTGCAACACCTTATCAAAACACTCAAAACTGAGTCAGAAGAAGATAGCAAATAAGAGGCAGCTTACTCAGTGATCTTTCTGGTTTAAATCACATAGGTGTCTATCTATCAGGTAGCAGAAACTTTCAGAAGTATCTTGTTGTTTCTCTGATTGTGTTGGACGTGGCTCCTGCTATTTATTACAGAATCACTTGGTTATCTTATCTCATCTCCGGTGGGCGCTCTTCTATCTACAAAGGAACATTTCCAGCTCTGTTCTTGTGCTTCAGCTGAACACTGGAGGCAATGAAAGATTTCTGACTGTTTTAGGATGATGTGCTATTCAGTGTCTTTATCTTCTGTTATCCAAAGAAAGATGCTTATATGGAGGTACCCAGACCCTGTGTGTTGGATGCTCATCTGGAGCCATGCTCTCAAAATCCAGTCAGGCTGGGTCAAGTTCTAAGTTTGCCTCAACACAGATGCAAGTTGACTTTGGTTCAAATAGGACATGAGGGAACGCAGGGCTAACATTTGCTTCATATTAGTCTTTTGAAATTCCTGGCTCCCTTTATATTGAGCATGAGCTAATTTTGCAATTTTCTGGACAGATTTGTGCAGTTTGGTGAGAATATGATAAATGGCGTCCTTAATATGATTTCTGATTTGTAGTGCTATATGGACTCACTCATTTTCATCGTGATTTATTTCCACCCATATTCATAAATGCAAGAGTTTCATAAGCAAGCCTTTTTTTTTTTTTTTTTTCTTTTTTCTTTTTCCAATTTTCAATTGGAGGCCCATTGTGTCTTGTTGACAAACAACCTTCGAAAACCAGGTGAGGTTGCATCACATTCTTTGTTACTCTCCAGTTGTTTCATTAGGGATGTTTCTGAGACTCTTTTGCTTAATTCCCAGAAGCTTTTCACTTGCCAGGCATCCTAGTGGCACTCTGAATTATCCCACAGATGCTCTGAATAGAGCACTTAACTGAAGCCAATTACAGGATGAATTTGCTTAGGTATGTTAACCTGCCTGAGAATGTATAGGAGACTGCCTTGTTTTGGTATCTTTCATTATATAATCTAAAATCCTGCCAACCAAATTCCTTTTCCACTTAATACCTCTTTTATAAGTTAATGGCCTAATTTAGCATTTCCTCTCCTTATGTTTTCAATTCCACATTCATGCTTGTTCTTTTTCTACACTTGGTGACTATTTTTGACCTCAGTTCAAAGGATCATCCAAAATTGTGTCAGCTCATCTGAAACCTCCAAGACCTGAAACTTCATGTTTCTATACTTAGTCTGAAAATCCTTTACCTTGGCTGAATAAATAGTTTGCTGTGTAATTTACAACAGTATGGATGTAGTCTCCAAGTATTATTCCAATGCAAATAATCATAATTACCACTTTGCCCATCTCCAAAAGGAAGCCACTTGCCCTCCTACCATACCTACCATAAAGAGTAGAAGCAATAGTGTGATTTTCCTGTGGCACATCAGATTGGCTTATAGCCATTACCTGGCCTCCAGAAGTAGAAGCATTCCACTTTAATGCAGCCTAGGTGTGGGATCCTCTGCTGCTCTTTACCAGTTCTAGATAGATGGATGCAAATGGTTTAATTTTGCCCACTTTTCCCCAAAATTAGCTTGTTCTGGGCATAAGACCAGAATGAGTGTCATTCTGTAGAGACACCAGGAGCTAATCATGCCTCCAATCTCTCAGTATGGGGCAGGATCAGAGATTTTGTTGTATTCCATGCCATGGATGAAGAACCCACGGCAGCAGGGACCAAAGTTCTAGAGGAATAAAATTAGTTCATATATGACCACTCTTTCTGGCTCACATTGGTAATTAGATCATCCAAACTTCTTGCCATTGCCTCCAGCCAAAAAGAGAGAAGTGAAGCCCTGAATTTTGCAACAGAAGTAGTGGTTTTGCCTGGGATAGGGTTAACTTTCTTCACATTAGCTACTATGGGATTGTGTTTTGTGCTGAACACAGGGCTGGTGACACAGGGATGTCTTCATTACTCCTGACCAGGGATTGCACTGGTTTTTGCACAGGGATTGTGTCAGGGCTTTTTCTGCTGCTCACACCACCCCAGTGTGGAGACTGGGGGTGCACTAGGAGTAGTCATGGGGTCAAGAGCATCATATTCCAGTCTAGGTTACCATGTTTTGGGAGCATTTCCTAGTCCCTTGTTTGAGTGAACTCCCATGCCCTTGAATCAGTGCACTGGTAGGAATAGCTCCATAAAACTGATTTTCTGAATTTGGTGGTGGTTTCTGTAGGGCTTGAAGGTGGTGTCAGGAATGTGTTTTGATAGCACAAAAGGCAATTAAGTGCAGTCATTTGGGAACTTTCTGGAGGAGGTGGTCACTTCAGTGGAGGTGAAGCTGATGCAAATTCTTGCATTCACTAAGCACAGCAGAAGATAAGAAGGAAACACATATTGTTTTCTGCTTTCTGTGTGGTTATGAAGAGGCATCCACAATGCACACTATATGAAGCTGAGGAACAAAACAAAACAAGTCCAAAGTAGTCCTCTACAATGACTGAATTGTAAAAAGGATACTGTTCTTCCAGTCCAGTGTCCTTCCTTCCTACATCACCTTTGCTATGGCCTCCAGGAGGAAGGAGTGCCATTGCTGAGACATTGCAAAGGTTTCTCTCATTTAGAAGACAAATTTATGAATTAGGACACTTATTCTAGACCTTGGAGAAACTGACTTTTTTTTCCACTCTGCTCTGCCCCAGGATCTTTGTGTGCCTCTGACTCAGTGACTTGGACATTTTTGGTGAGAAGGACACATGCCTAACTCCCATTAATTCCCAGTAAAATGTATGCTCTCAAGTTCCTCACTGAGCTGCCTGAAGACGACTGAAATCTGAAAGCACCCAGAGACATGTTTGGATACAGCTGCTGCTGCAGGCTGGACACCTCAGTGCATGCAAGGTAGTGCTGCAGGAGAACAGGACTCAGAGCAGCCCCTGGACTGAGCCAGGGGACTGTGCAATAAGAAGAACAAAAACAAACAAACAAAAAACAAAACCCAAAACCAAACAACAAAAAAAGAAATAAGGCACAAATGGCTGCCTTATTTCGTTTGTGGGTCTCACCAGAAGCAGTCGATGTTCCCTTCTCTCTCTGCAAAACAAGATCACGGTAGTACCTACAATGGCAAAAGTCAATCAAGAGGTTGCAAAATACAAATACTAGATGTCTCAGAGAGATGGCTCATGTAGTATGTACACCTTGTTATGTCATGCCTTATTTTTCCTGGAAAAAAAGGGAGGACTCAAGCCATTGTTTGATCACTTGCATGACAGTCAGATCACTCATTTGTGTGGTGCTGTTAAATCCAAAACTTACCCCACAAGTGGGCCTGGCCCAGTGTTCTTGAACAAATTTATTAATGATGCCTGACAGGCTGTCTATGTCTGGGGATGTTCAGTTAATAGTCAGAAAATTAAACTTACAGCTATATCAACCCTGTGAAAGGAATACAGAAAAATACATCTAAAAAGAGCCATGAAGAACACAAACATCAATATTGCAGGGGTAATGGCATGTTTGCTAATTTCTTGTTGTTTAAGAGTTTAACTAAACCCAGTAGAGTTGCCTTTGGTTTGGGATGATAAGACTGAAACCCATCAAGAAAAGTATATGGGAGTTTTAGGGAATTACTCAATTAGTTTCTCCCCTTATTCCATAGCAATGTAATAACTCCATGAGTCCCACCTTCCTCCCAGTGAGGACAAGGGTAATTTTGCCCTGGAGTAGCCTCTAGCCACAGCTGCATTGACTCCTTCTACTTCCAATGCTCAAGTGCCACTGGCTTTGGTGACAATGAGGCGGGGATTTCAATGACCCTAAGGAGCCGTGCCCCGACTCCTAACAGGCTGAAAAATACTGACAATATAGTTGATACAGAGGAGGTTGTTGTCTGCTTGTTTGCCAACTGAGGGTAGATGCCGACACTTCCCAATCCCACTGAAATCTCTTGGAGATGCAGTGGGTTTCTAAAGCAGTGGGCAAAGCACGGTTGCTTCTGGTTAAACAGAAGAGGCCAATGTGTAGGGCTTTTACTGCCTCAATTTCCCAAGGAATTTCTAATGAGTCAGAGTTAACTCTGGTGTTTAAAAGTAAAATATGGTTATGGCTCTCAAATGCAAGCTACATTTAACAACCATATATTGATTTTTTTTTCCTGTGTAATTTTATTTCTGTGAACATTTCTGTTTTCTTAATTAGTAGCCTTTTAAAGAGAGATTTAACATCTTCATTATCAGAGGGTAACTTATGAAACAGCTGTATGGAGAGAAAGGAGAGACAGAGAGGGTGGGGAAAAAAAAAAAAAAAACCATTGGTGAAAGACTTTCTATCTATTCTCCTTCAAGGGAATGTATATGTGCACATGCACATGCCTGCACAAACACACAGACAAGCTGACCCTGACGTTACAATTAAGACAAAATAGCAGTGGCAAAGCTGGTGACAAAACTCAGCAATTTCCAATTGCACAGTCACCCTGTAACGGGAAGAACTGTTTACCCCATGTTCCTTATTAAACTGAAGTATTTTATTTAATGAGCATGACTCATGCAAGGTGTTCCCATAAATCATCAGCTGGTTTACAAACTCAATAACTAGGCTTCCTGCTATAACTAGGCTGTGCACACCTTAAATTATTAACACGCCAGGGCCTTAAGGCAGATCTTTGATGATGATGATATAAACACTGTGAGGACAAGGTGCTCTCTCAGCAAAAGATTATTGACTCTAATTACCATTTACCACAGGAAAAAGAAAAGAAAAGACAATAAAATATGAGGGAGAATTTAAATCTCAGATTTAATTTTATGAGGAGTTTTAAACTCCCAAACTTTTTGTTGTTGTTTTTGCTGCTGCTGTCGGCTGCTGCTGTTGCATGATACTCTATAGTTGGCTGATCTTGAAAGCATGACAGTTGTTAAGCAGAAAAGAAACAAAAAAATAAAACATGAGAGAATGTTCAGTTGATGCTATGTACATTCTTTGAAATGGATGGAAAAAGGCCAGAGGGAACAGAAAATGATAATACATTGGAAAGAATCCCAGCCTTAATTGTTTTCATGTATGTAATGTAATAAAAAGGTTAAAGCACTAATATGCCTGACTACAGTCATTTGGTTTGAAAACCAGAACTGCAGGTCAGTCTTTAAAAACAGGAACTGTATACTATTATTATAGGCTTCAATTTTACCCAACCCTCATTATAAGAATTCTGGAAGTAATGGTGTAGGGGTTGGAATGCACTTATTTCTGTCCAGGTGAAAGAGCAGAGACAGTCCCACATACAGCCCACATTTAATTTCTGTGAGTGCAAACTGCATTAGAGAGTGGCACAGTGAGGATGCTGAAACCAGATTTGCCATAGTCACAATCCTAAGTAACAAATGAAAATAAAACATGCCTTCCACTACAAAGAGGAAATTACTTTTGCTTTAAAGGCATGTTTACAATGTTGTTGCTTTTTTAACCTAATTTTTGAACCTGTGTTTTTATTAATGCAAACAGCAACTTCTTACATTTTTAATGATCTTTCCATGCTGTCAGATCCCAAAGGTACTTGGCAGATGGTACAGCAAGGGCTCGCTTTATACCCATTGCTGAAATAAACCATTTGAGGTTGAAATAAGGCTATCATCCTGCCTTATTATGATAATAGGTTCATGTCTGTAACTCTACCGGGAAGAATTTTATCCTTCCCATCTCCAAGGCATCAAAATCTCCCCAATTCTCAATTTTTATTATTTTATGTGTCAGTTATTTGTGGGTGGAAACAATGGTGTCCCTAAGTTCACTTCTTATCTGACAGTACTTTGCAGCTACAAATGAAGAGACTTCTTGTGGACTGATTCTGTGACTTACACGAGAGGGAAAAAGAGGCTAAACTGTGCAAGAATGGAGGCAATATATTATTTTTTCCCCTCAAAAAGGGCTGGAGCTGTGATTAAATTTTCCTTTTAAAAACTAGCCCCTCCATCAGTACCAGTGGGTTGCAGCTGGAATGCTGGTTCAGTATTAAATCCTAGGGATATACACCATGTAGAGAGTCACTGATACTGTATTCTGCCAGATTAAAGCTGTCCTTGGAGGAAAGCCTCTATCCAAGCTCTGATCAGTCCCACTCCTACTTAACATGAGATATATGGCACAATCTCAACCAAAGGTTGTATGCTACAGGCTGTGTTTCACTGTGGAAAGCTTTAAAGTACTGGTCCTGCTTCAATTGTCCTAGCAAGAGATGTTGCTGTGTGGAAATACAAATGTGTTTTGTTAACATTCTCAGTATTGCACAAGATAGATAAGTGCATGATGCATGATGTCCAGCAATAGTGAATCCTTAGGTTTATATACACCATTTCATCCAGATTTTAGTGTCCTACATTCATATCAGGATGGAGGAAAATGAGTTTAATGCAGTGCTTTCACACTCTTTGAGGTTTATTGTCCCAGCAATGAATGGGAGATTTGCATGAGTAACTCTTGTTAATATTACTGGGATTTAGGAAAGCTACAGAGTGCATGTTGTGTATAAAACATATATAAATGTAAAAAGCTGTGCATGGACATGTACATGTCAGAGAGATTGAGTGAACAGAGAAAAAAGACTAAACGTGTTCACATATAATAATAATAATAATAATAATAATAATAATAATAATAATAATAATAATAAAATCAAAATTTTTTGTCCCCACAACTCCATTAACAAGGGATATGGTTAATTTTAATTATACAAGTCAGGAATTTCTGTGTTTCCATAGAAACCCCATCTTTGTTCCTCTTTATGTGTGCATTTCTGCCTTATCTTTACTTGTTCACAGAACATAAAACAAACGTATGGCACAAGTGCTCTCTAGTAATAGAAATGAGTGTTCTTCCTTTGCAATGTATCATGACCATATTGTGGGCTGAATGTGCAACTCTGGTCTTATGTGTAACAGATACATTTCAACAGAGCTCCTACAGAGTGAAACTGCAAGGCCAGAGCTGTGAATCTGGCCCTGCCCTTGTGTTTATGGTGTTATTGTGTGATTTACCTCACATTCTGTCACCTTGCCCACTAATGGCATCTTGAGAAAGTCGCAAAGTGATGAGAACAGGTTCTGTGTTGTGCTGGAGTAGGAGCTATGTCAATCAGAGACAAGAAATAACCAACTAATTATTGCCTGGCAAGTACAGAAAACAGAGATGGCCGCTGATGGAGCTGCCACAGTTGCTGTAAGCACAGAGGCAGCTTGCTGAAAGCACAGAGAGGGAATGAAGGGTAGCAAGCTGTGTGAGGGCAGTTGAAGAAAAATTGATTTCCAGGTGTGTTCTGGACCATTTGTGTCAGCAATTTATTTATGCAAGAAAAGGCTGAAAGGCTTGCTTGCAGCAGAGATCCCTACCCAGACAGCCACAAAGTTAATTTCTAAACTTAATCTTTAGCTTTAGCTGCTTAAACTTAAGCTTTAGCTGCTGGAGTGGCCTGCCACATATTGACTTGGTTTTGTGTTTGTGGCTGATTTCATGACCGCTCTGGTTGGAGCAGGAAGAAGGCACTATTTTCTCGTGTTCAGCATGTTGTCTCCTTCCAAGGCCTCTGTGCATAAATGTGCATGTGCCAACTCTTCCCCCAAACTTGAGACTATTACCTCTGAGAGATGCAGCACAGCAACACCTTCAGAAGGAAAGCTTATTAATAGTCTCAAGCCAATGGACAACGATAGCTGTGCACTTTCATTCTGTCTCCTTTCGCACCTCCCAAAAACCATGTTGGAACCTTAGTCCCTCATGTTTTGGAGAAAACCATTTGCAGGCAGCCAGCAGACTTGAGCCCAGGGGCAAGGAGCCCCTCAGAGGTCTGATGTCCAGGCTGCACCATGTGCAGGGAGTGAGACATGTTCTGAGGGGTTTGCTGTGGGTGGGATGAGAGTTTGAGATAGAAAGTGAGAACTTCAGTTCAGATCTAGAGTCCTATCTTTCAGGGCAAGGCTGACCAGCCTTCATCACCTTTCATGTCCGTAAATTGTGTGGATTGGCTTGATTGTAGTAAATGGATGCCGACACTTAATGTGCAGCTGCTTCTTGTGGGAGTCTAACCATTATTTTGACTTCTGCTTTTGGGAAATCTCAGAAACGGTCACAGCCATACCAGAGAGGAAAAGCAACATAAAGGCAGGTGGTGCTACAAGCAGAAGAAATGTCATTACTGTGAAAAGCAGATTAAGCAAGGCAGTGTTAGAGATAAATCTCCCATTTCCATTTTTGCATACAGATGTGCTCCAGCATTGGCTGCCTTTCTGTCACTAGTTTACAATCTATAACACAGATGTATTCTTGGGTTCTATGTTTTTTCTTTATGTGGAGCATTGTTTCTCCACAGCAGACTGACTTGAAGAGCACGGCTTTTGTTTGAAGGTGTTGGAATTTCGCAGCACTGGAAGGCCTGGAAGATACCATCCAGCAGAGCACATGGGGCTGTCATTTAACCACAGGACCGGTGGTGACTCCCAGCTTACCTTGAAAAGTACACACCACTGTCCTGAGAGGGAGAAGAGAGGACCTGGCAACAAGTGCAGGTACATCTGCAGGTATAGCAATAAATGCTGGATGCACAATTAAGTCTGCCTATCATCTTTAATGATTCTAGGAAGAATGCCTCTCCTCTGGTGGAGTGAGAAAGGACACACCTTTCTGCATGGAGTCAATGGGCTCAGCATGAGCAGTGAGACACCCTGAACTTCCAAATATGTGTGCATTTGTGAAACTGAGAGCCACCGAGTCTTAGGACTGCATTTCACCTCTCAGTCCAAACCTGCTTTCAGGTTTGCATTCTAGTTCTTTCATTAAATATGTGTAATAAACACTGACACAACTTGCCATGCAAGAATGTACTGGAAAGTAACAATTCTAACTGCTACTCTCACTTTTCCTGCCCATGTATTTAAATATAATTGTGTTTTTTTAAGCTAAACAAAAAAAGGGAAAGGGACGGATTAGGCATCCTGGGCAACTTGTACAACACCACTCTGTGTGTGGGAATGATATGGAAATTTTAATCTCTTCTACTAGTTTGTTGCTGCTCTGGGAGGAAGCAACAACAACAAAAAACCTGCCTGTAAGTACTTGTTGAAATAATAGCCACATCAAACCAGATGTTGGCCAGATGAGCAGTCTTTTTGTATGTGTTCATGTTCCCCTTGCTAATATTTGATTTCTGTGCAAAAATTAAACCTCACTTAGTGCCTGCCTACAAGCTGGCAAGACTCCAGATTATTAGGACATTTTAACACTCTTATATTTTAAACTAAAAGATCAAAAGCATTTGCTGTGCCTTTTTTTAAAGGCTCCTTAAGCAAACAACAACAAAAAAATTCAGGGGGCTGGTCTTGATTGAGTTGGCTCATATGGAATGTTTTGCTGAGCAGAAAGTGTATGTTATACTTAGATGTGTCATGTGGGATCAGATGCGGGATCCTGCTCTGCACAGGAGATGCCCCCTTGAATCAGGTGTTAAGGCACCACAGAACACTATTGTCTTGCTACCAATCTCATCCATTATGTGGCTTTCAGCGAAGCATGCCAAGTAATAAACTAGTCATGGTAAACCTGACTTTTTAGCTCTTGCCAGAGAAACCTGATTCCTGCACAGTAGCACAGAAAACATTTTACGATGAAGATTTCACAAGTCAAAATACCAC
Source organism: Aegithalos caudatus (assembly GCA_013389925.1). NCBI lineage: Eukaryota > Metazoa > Chordata > Aves > Passeriformes > Aegithalidae > Aegithalos > Aegithalos caudatus. The sequence goes on along the minus strand of WEIU01000051.1, from coordinate 8,998 downwards.
TGTTTTTGTGACTCTCGATATCCCAAGGGTAAAAAATTGAATGAGTCATTAAGTTCCTGAAAAGCAATAAATTCATGTGGGTTTAAGTAGTTCTCAAAACAAGCCTTTCCCCCTGTCACAACCCTTTCCCATTATGAGAAGTTCAGAGTCCTTCTCTGACAGTCAAGCTGCCGCTTCTGCGGGATGAACTTAGCAAACATGTTGACGCTTTCAAGGCTTTATACTAAATGTGTCTCAGGATGTGTTTCAAAACAACAGGGAAAATTTGTCCAAGGTAATATGTCCCCACAAGTATTTTCTGGATAATTATGTGTTGGTGGAAACTGGGGTTCTGAATCATTGCATGTATTTATATGAGCATGACTAGGTCAGAGTCAGTGGAGACAATGGTTTAACATTGGTGCATGGCCTTTGGGAGATAATCTTGAGACTCTGGGTCTTCTTTTTTCCAAATAGTGAAGAACCTTGTGTTCTAATTATGGTGAATGGAAACTCTGGTTCTTTCCTCTTCCTGGAAATCAGGAGGCCCCTTGGTGTCTCAAACAAAACTCTAAACAAAAATTTCCTAAAACACTAAAGCGCTCTGAACATTTTGACATCAAAATAATTGCTGGGTCCAAACCAAAGCCTATACTAGGAAATCCCTAAATGCTGTGAGAGGTTGCATTTTAAGTCCTATTCAAACGAAGATTTGATCTAGTTTCTTAAAATGCAATCATGTTGACCTATTCACCAGTGACATTCTACCACCCAATTTCAGCAGACCTGTCGAGTGTTTGCATCCCAGAATAAACTGCCCTTTTATTCTTCGTGGCACAGGATGATGTGGTGATGCCATCAAGTCTTGAGGCTGGCTCAACTGTGTGTTTGTCTGAAAGCTCACAAATTCTGTCTGTGGCCATTTTCCCTTCCACAACTCCCTTTAGTGCCAAGTGAAGTGTTCAAGTGATATTTGGAATGCTTGATGCAACTAGTAGACTCATACCTGTATGTTGCCATGCCGCTTTTCCAAATGAATGACAAAATTTCTGGATTTATCTACTCTGTGTGAAAAACAGTCCTTCTCCATGGCCTCACTATATTCTAAATCATTGCTCCTTAAGGGTTTTGTTTGTAAAGTGGCACAGATTTAACATAGCATGTGTTTTATTTTGAGCAGACTCTACATTATAATGCAGCAATGTAATAGAACTCTTCTGGTTGACAAACACTCTGGTGTAAATGATTTAATTTACTAGCTGAAGCATGAGTTTACATATTATTGTACTGATCAGTCATTGCATACTAAAATCACTCATCCTTAATGTAATGATTTGGTATCCCTACAGAGAATTTGAGTCATCAGAAAGTCATTAGATACAGTAAAAAATGAAAATTACTATTACACAGCAGTAAACACTATTAACTGTTAGTTAAAACAGCATTTAATTTAGCAATGCAACAGTTTACAAATTTCTCTAGTTTACTTAGTTCTCATATAATTGTGACTACAAAGCTAATGCTTCCAATGCCAATAGCGTGACACAAATACGGGGTGGGAGGATATGATCAAGTATTTCAGCTCAAAAGAAAGCAACTACACATCATTACATAACATCATGTTAATTTTTATCTTGGTGGTTTAGTCATATGATGAATGAATCCATGACTGACTGTAGAGAAAGCAAGAAAGAACTGTACAGTTCTGTAAGGCACCCAGGCACAGAACTGTCACTCAGCAGTGGGGATGGTGATATTTATTCACCTATGGCAAATGGGAAGCCCTGTCTCCACCAAGAGGCAGTGGAGCTGCTGCAAGGGGACAAGTGGCTCAGTGGTGACTCCACTGTCTGATTTGGCAGCTGAAGGCCCTATCCAGAGGGTTCCCACCACACCCATTCAACCAGCATGTAGATGTCTTACTGAAGAAAATGGGAATCCCTAGATTTCTAAAGCTAGAGCTGTGCCAACTCTTCAAATATTTTTTTAAACTGGTATTATTATTATTGTTTAGTGAAGGCACTTTCCCCTGATACAGGTAGGGCCATTTCACATTTGGATTTCAGTGGAAATTAAAGGGCATTTGTAGCCTGTACAAAATTACACTTTTTACTGGTAAGGTGTCCTCTTGCAGGCAAGGCCCACAAGAAAGGTCTCCCTCTCCTCCTTCTCCTTTCCTTTTTTTTTTTTTTTTTTTTTTTTTTTTTTTTTTTTTTTTTTTCCCCTTTTTTTTTTTTTTTTTTTTTTTTTTTTTTTTTTTTTTTTTTTTCCCCCTTTTTTTCTTTTTTCTTTTTTTCTTTTTTTTTTTTTTTTTAATCTTTTTTTGTCTTTTTTTTTTTTTTTTTTTTTTTTTCCCCCTTTTTTCTTTTTTCTTTTTTTTTTTTTTTTTTTTTAAATCTTTTTTTGTCTTTTTTTTTTTCTTTTTCACTTTTTATTTTTTTCTCTTTTTCTTTTTCTCTTTTTGTTTTTCGCTTTTTCTTTTCATATGTGAAACTTGTGGCAAACCTCTGAGTAGAAACCGTATCTCCCAAGTCCTAGATTAGCTCCTTAGCCACAAGGCTGTGGTTTCTTTCATGATGTTTTCTTTTTGTCACATAGTGTTGTATAAATGTTGGAGGCCAGTTTTATTTCTTCCAACCATAATCCACATGAATTGCATAATGGACTGTCTTCTGCTGTTTTGTAATCCAGCTGAAGTGGCTGGACTAATATCAGGGGTGAATCTGCCCCTTCCCTTTGTGTATGGATGTCTATTATTTGGGTTCTATGTATCTAAAAGCCTGGAAAGTATTGGTTTTGCAGAGTATCAAATGTATGTGACTAGACTTCACTGATAAGATAGAATTGTGGGATTTCTCTCATTTTCATATGTTTGAATGAAGAATTGGCTGGAGGGGCATTTTTTGCTGGTATCATATGAATGTCTGCTGATACTTTTCAGTTAGCAATAATTACATTACATCTGCTGTGTACAGAACAGGAAACAAATTCTTCTTATGAAGCTACAGTACATGGATACAGATTTTGAGTTTTGTACTGTTACATTTACTAACCACATAATTGCATATTTAGTTCTATTACACCAGAACCTGAAATGTTGTGGTGCAGGATATAATTACATCATTTACTCTGGAAGAAACCCTCAAGATACAATATAAATAATAGGATTGCAGATTCATAGAAATTAGAGATGGAAGAAAGCCTATTAGGTCATCTGCAGCCCAGTGAGAAAAATTATAAACAGTTTTCTGGAGTGCCTCTCATCATAGGCACTGATTGCCCTTTCTATCTCCTCGTGTTAGAATTCCCCTGGAACCCTGCAGAAGAGCTGCTTGATGGTGTGGGAGAGGGACTGTGAACCTGTGACTCTGCACTAGCTGACAGCTTTGTAGGAGAACTGGCAAAAGCACACCCTTTCCGCCCAGCAGTGCAAGGTCTGCCTAGAAATCTATGTAAAGCTTTCCTCTTTTCACAAGAGGTGTTAAATCCAGGGGCTGCACTGGTCACTGGCAGACATAGGGATGAGGGCTGCTGGGTGTCCTGGGGTACTCTCTGGGCAGAACTTGTGCTTAAGTTTCTGCTACCCACATCATTCATCTGTCCCTTAATTCAGCCTCTGGTCTTTTCCTCTATGTAGTTATTTAATTGGAATGTAAGTAGCAATTAAAAAGTTGCCACAAATATTAAGAATAGCCCTTATCTGAAATAGCTATCTGTCTATCTATCTTTCAGCCCTTTTTTCCTCCATAATGGACAGCAGCCTTCTAAGAGGTACAAGGACTGAAGAGATGCCATGAATTGATCCAGGAGTTGTTCAGGTTGCTTCTTGGTTTGGTACCTCTTGTCGTCATCACTCTCTGCTCTCCCCTTGTAGGCACAGCTCCCTCCATCCTATGTTTTCTCAGTTACTGGTTTTCTTCTTTGTTCTCTCTCTCCTCTCTCCTACTTGTCACTCTGTGAGACGTTTGTTCTCCTTTTTGTTCCTTCTCCTCACTTATACGTATGTGAGAGCCCAGTGCCAACCAGAAACTGTGTTGGTAAAACCACCTTCTGAACATACTCACCCTTGGCACATTTAGATGCCAGTGGAAATAAGATAACAGTAATTGGAGCTTTATGGCTTCAGCTGTTCCCCTTTGTTAGTTCTTGCCCCAGGTACACGGGGCAGAAGGTGCTGCCACCATGCCTCCACAGCATCCATACGTGTCTCAGGACCGGCCTCCAATGACTGGTTTTTCAGTCCCTTGCTGAAAAGGGGGGATGTGAGGATGGATTGTTTACTCTCTCCCCTTCTGTGTGTGAGCCCCAGGGGGCTCCGAAGCACCTGACCCAGTGGAAAGCAGTCCTGCCACAATACAGCACCCCGGGGGGATGACTCCAAAGGTCATGCCTTGGACAAACAAATCCTTTCCCTGGGACAAAACCAGCGGTACACTGGGGGCTCTCATGGCACCCCCATGCCCACCTCTGCATACTGCTTGTTGGTGGGCCCGTGATGATGCCACCCCCTCTTCATCATCTCGGGGGGTCGGGCCTGACCTCCTGCACAGCTTCATGATTTCATTCACTTTGGATCTTCGTTGTGGATCTGGCCCTTTCTTACTCAGTCCTGAACCAGCAGCACAGCATTCCTGAAGGGTGACTGCAGTGATGAGGCAATTAATTACAAAGCTGACTTAACTGTGTGCTCAGGTTTAAACAAGTTTGCATCACTAACATTCCCCATGTAATTGCCTTTAAAGGAGCAGAAGGAGCTGTGAAGCAGAAACCATCTGGGCACATGTGGCTGTGCAAAAGGCAAGGGTGGCAGGGGCAGGAAATGTGGATAGCAAGGACTTTCTTCCCCATGAGCAGGGCGGTGCGGGAGAGATGTCATGGTTTTGTGTTCAATGTCAGTAGTTGCACTCTGAGCTGGTGAGCTGATTCTGTGCAGGACCAGGGTCCTGTATGGCAAGACAGGATTATCCTTCTCCAAATCCCAGCAGACCTGGTGTCATACCAATAACTGAGAATAATTGCAAGTTGCTTTGGGAGGACTGCTGCTTCCTGATGCCTTCCAGCACAAAGAGCCCAAGGACCGTGACTCTCAAGAGCTCCATGGATTCAAGAATCACCACCAGTAATCATGGATGACTAGGTGTGAATGTGGAGACATACAGGTGCCCTTCACCTGTTGCAGTTTTAATGTAACTGACATGTGTGCTGCCAAAAATAGTTTAGACTGAAGTGCGTGAGAGAATCAGTTAATAATGATCTTTTACAAAAAAGAAGCAGGAGCAAAATGTACTAGCAAGTAAAAAGGCATTTGGAGGCACAGGAAGTTTAGGAAATTTCTGCTGCTATCCCTTGGACTTTCTAACTTGTGCTGAAAGTTTGTCTTTGATTAGTGTTCCTATGGATCCTTTTCAACAGTGACCAAGTCCTCTTCAGCCTGCAAAATTTGATCACTTCACCATGGTGTGTGTATCTGAACAAAGTTGGGCCCCTGTAAGAAGGAGAAAAAAAAATTAATTTGTGTCAGCATCTGCCCTGGTGGTTTTCAGAGGTGGACTGAAGAGAGTTGTTCCAGACCTTCCAGATCAGTTGTTCTAACAAAGAGCAGGTTAGGTCCATGCCACCCATTAAGATTAGAACGCACAGCAACTCTGATTTCAGGCTGTGTTTTTGTTTAAACCCTATCTGTAGATGTATCTAATAAACACTACTGGAAACTAATTTACATTCTAAAATCTATTAATTTAATCATAGTCATTATAAAAGTCAACCAATAAATAGCAAGTAAAGCAAGCAGAGTGAAACAACAAAATGAGATAACCAATCTGACTTAAATAATGACAAGCACTGCAATCTAGAACAAAAAAATCACACGAGTTAACACTTTAACAGCATTTGCATCCCAGTCTATTAGATCTTTCATACTTGGTGTGATGAAAGTGTGGGATGAGTAAAAACAAGTCCTTACGGGCAAAATTCAACCACGCATGGAAAGCTTGGATAAAATCTTCCCCTTCCTTTCAGTCCTATGGAAGGAGGAACTAGATGAGCCACTGGGTAGAAAATGAGTGTTTCTCCAACCATGGGGCCTGGGAACGAGTCCAGACACAATGTGCCAAAACCTTGATATGGAGGATGCTCTGTTGTTGTTGCAGTCCATGAGACTGAAAGAGCAGAAATTCCAAAGCTTTGCAGTCTGCCCATAGGGAGGAACATCTCTGCAGTGCTTTCAAACTCACATGTAAGCTGAGAGATTGTACCCCAGAGAAATAAAAATCTGGTGCTTGGGGCAGGGAATGAGACACCAGCAAATCCGGATTTTGTTTCTTTCGCTCCTTGAGTCTCTTTCTGATGAGAATTGCCACAAGGCTAAAGCTTTTTCTAGAGCTGCAGAGGTAGTGGTTTTGGTGCTACCACTCCAAAGATGACTGCTACCACACAACAAAGGTAGCAGCACAGATAGTGAGGGTCAGACAGGACTGGGGAATCTGACCTCATTTGAAGAATCATCTGATGTGGAGTGCCTTGAATGAAAGAATGACAAGATTTTATAGTTAGCACTTATATATATTTAAATATCATACCTTTCAAGCACACCAGATTGCTGTTGTCTGCTGCTTTGCTCCAGCCCTGCTTCCCAAAGCAATGGTGACCCCTTTGGCCTCTGTAGGCAACTCCACATCCTTCAGCAGCAGTCAGCTCCACGTGTCACTGACAAAGTACAATCCATAGTGCCTCCAATGATGGCTGAGGAACAGACTTTGCTCCCAGGGGTTATACAGCCCTTGGACTTCTTTCCAGAGCTGTGCCTATGGTTTAAGGAATTTCTCCTTATTATTTCCCTCTGAGTCTCTCACATCAATTTACTTCTGTTTCCAAAATCAAACAAGTCATGAGTGCTATGACTCCTCCCCAAGGGAGGAGATCTATTATTTTGGTGAGAACCACCCTCTGGCCAAGCACTTTCATAGGTCAGTTCCTGAGTGTAAAGCCTATAAATAAATGAACTTAGAGTTTTGGTGATGCCCCTGGGAAATTTTACATCAACACATTTGTGTAAAGGCAGCTCCAGGCCCAGGCCTCTCCCATTCCTTTTATTTTTAGAGACTTATTTCTGAGAACAGAAGACTTCTTTCTTGGGGCCATATTTTTTTAAAGTGGTCCTATCTCTGCATCCAAGTGTGAGACTGTAATAATAATAATAACAACAGCAATAACAACAACAACAACAGCTAATGATGACGATAAGTGTAATACCTTTCACTTATGTGTTTCTCATTGCTATGATTTGCATTACATCAGAAATGTACAATAGGGGCTCCCTGCCAAGCAGATAACCAGTGTTGACCTGAAGAAGCTATGCTCCAAGACATAAGCAAGCTCCAAATAAAAATACACATGCAAAATTATATACACTCACATATATGGCCTCAATCTGATTCATCCAAAGAGATGAAAGCAGTTGGCAAACAGCAATTAACTCATTTTCATGCAACAGATAAGCATCATCTTTCTATCTGATGGATGAGCAAGACAAGTTAAACGACTTGCCCAAGGTTACACAATGCATCAGGGCAGAACTTGGAAGCAGTATAAAGAAGTCTTCATCCCCTAATCTAACTTTCCTCTTCTTGACTTTCATCTGAATTTTCAGTGTACAGAGGAACAGACTTTCAGAAATGTGCACACACGTACACGTAGACTTGTGAAGCTGGAAGATAAAAAGACATTAAGGCTGGGCTCTAACTGCATCTGGTTAGCAAACTCCCCTTGAAGACCTGTATGTTCTCCACAGTCTCTTAATTTGTGTAGTTGAAAGGGCTGCAGCCAATTAGCATTTGATTTTGAGTAACAAATTTTGTTTTCCAACATAAATTAGATCTGTGCCTCTCTTGATGTTGTAACTTTCAGTTTTAATGTCACTGAATTTTGGTTTTGGTTAACGAAAAAGCAAGAGTTGCTGGACAACTGCAAAGGGATGCTTTTCTCAATACCAGAGAGATTGCAACCATTAAAGGTTCATTTTTTTTTCTTTCTTGTTTTTTGGTGTCTACCTGAGAGAAGAGCACTTACTGTGAATCTCATAACAGTAAATTACAGAGAATTTGCTCACTCACATAATGTTTTCTACTCAAGGATCTTTAGAAATATTATGCACTAATTCAGCATGACAGCACTGCTATAAAGGTATATGGGGCTTCTCCATTTTAGAGAGGAGGAAATTATTAAAAGGAATTTGAAGGTCTGCTTGTAAGCAACAGTGCTGTGTGGACGGTATGGGCAGGTGTAAAGAGCCAGGCATATAAATGTTGTAGTCCACTTTCAGAGACAAATTTTAATATGCATATCAGGAAAACTTCTGTACCCAATAACTATGAAATTTAATATCACACAAATAAGTGACTTACCCAAGATCTCAAAGGAAATCTGTGGCAGAATCAGGAAAAGTGTCCTGCTCTTGTTCTTAAGCCACAAACCCACTTTTCCCTTTGAACCTCCAATCAGCCTTGTCTTTGATTTAAGGCTGACTGAGATGAGCTGATTAAGTTTCCATGTATCATCTGGAAGCTTCAGAACAGGCTTGTTTTGCTAGACATTCCCATCAGCCCCCATAGTTTCAGGCCTTTTGATTATAAAATGTTTTTTACGTTACTCTTCATGGAAACTCCCTTTTTCTTTTGTTTTAATCATTTACAAGCTGGAGCTTTGCCAATTTATGTAACATGGTCTCATCCTACTCATTATTTCATCATTCTCCTGCCAGATCTTTATTAAATATATTTTTCCCCCCGCTTTAGTAAAAAAAGGGATAGGTTCCTGGGAACCTGGATATGCAAAATGAGTGGGAATTCAGATTTCAGATTTTTTTTTTCTTCCTCTGTGTTTTTCACTCTCTTTTATTCCAGAGAAATATCAGTGAGAAAGGTTATCTTCCCCAGTTGTGGGAGAAGTGCCTGTCAAGTTTAAGTGGGTTACTACTGAGGGGTGGGATTCTTACTCTCTCCAAACTCCCACTAAGAGGGAG
>WEIU01000050.1:0-14759 GCA_013389925.1 Aegithalos caudatus | reverse complement strand
AACCATGTTCCAGTCAACTCAAAACAGTCTATCTTAATGTTCTGTCCCAATTTTTCAGCCTGACAATGCAGTAAATACCGAAAAAAATAGTTTACAAAGAACTAAGCCTATCTGACGCAATATTAGCCATACAAGTTGTTAAACAGTAAGTAAACAAGTTGTAAAACAGAAAGTTTCATCACTGACACTGGAAATGTTAAAACCCTGAGCCAGTAAGTAAAATAAAAAGTAAAAATAAAATAATAAAGCAGTAAAACATAATTTATCATTTGAAGAACTGAAAAATGTTTTCACAAAATCTGAGAGCAATAATCCTTCCCAATTGCAAGAAGTGATGAAAAGGCAGCATGTTGTGATGGGTCAATAAAAAAGAACATCTTGCAATGCTTTAGGGGAGGAGCTAACCCCAGAAAATATGAAAGCATCAAGCAGCTGAACAACAAGCATCTAGCTCTGGAAGAATGCACAGTGTTAAAGTCTGACAAACCTGCTCACAAGAGTTTTACCTTCCCATTTCAGCAGGAAGCACTCTGCCTCCTGCACCTGAGAAGAAGATCCTTCCCACCTGGAGCAACCTGCAGAGCAACTGGTCTACTCCTTTAAAACAATTTGGACTCTGCCTGTGAGGAACATGTCAGTATACTTATGCTACATATTTGTAATTTATGTAAAATGCTGTTTCACAGTATGAGCTCACAAAGCTTTAGACCTTCTCTTCTTCTAGACCGAAATGCGTTCTTATATGTCCTACTGAAATGGATTGTAATTTCACCTAATTTCTTTCCACAATAAACAATTTTTTGTCTTTTATCAACTTTATTAAATTGTTTATATGGAAATTGTCTGCCTTACTGAGATGATTTACATGCAGCCATATTAAAAAAAAAAAAAGAAAACAAAGAGCCCAAACACATGTTATCTATGATTATACCGACCCAATCTCAACAGAGGAACAGCATCAAGACCATAATTTAAAGTGCTGTTCCTTTTGTTGGACTAAATTGCAATGAACAATAATGTAGGAAAATAAACACATTTAAACTCTTGTGTCCTCACTGAACTACTCTCTTATGCTTTGAATTTACTTTATATGGGTAAAAAAGGGGTTCTCCCCTTGAACACAGGGACAATGCTTAATAATAGCGCATATGAATCATACTTTTTGTTTCTGCTTTGTAGGACAGGACAGCACAGATGTGAGCCAAGTGTTTTGTGTTCTGATATTAAGTGCCAGGACAAAAATATCAACCAAGGATGCACAAAAAACCCAGAGAGATTCATGGCCACCAGCAAATATTCTAAGTCACTCTTTCTGGAAAAAGTAATAAAACATACAGCATGTATCAAAACACAGAGGAAAAGGTTATATAAGTTAGAAGATTCAAAACATAGTATTTAACTGGGTGATAAGTTCAATAATTAGCCTTTTATTTAATATTTATTCTATATCAATATCACTAAAATAAGCAGGTGTAATTCCTTTGTGCCTTTATGTGAATGCTAAATGCCTTCATCCGTTATTAAGTGGTTTACTTGAGAGGAGTGCTTTGCAACTGACACCACAAAAAATGCATATATGCTGATTAAGCTTTATTTGTGTCTTCAGTTAAGTCAGTGAACATACATATTAAAAAATAAGTACCTTATGAACAGCAGCATCATAGTCTTACTCTATAATTTGCATGCATTTTGTATTTTAGAGATATTTTTATGTTACACTTTATTTGCTTAGGTTGTTTATTCTTCATCATTGTAAACTGACATTGTAAGAAAAGCCAAACAGCTAACTGAAATAAAATACCTTGAAATGCTGAAATTATATTTCCAAGAGTGACCCACAGTGATTTCGTAAAGATGTTTACACTTTGTTAAGCAGCAGCAGGACTGGCAACCACTTTCAGTAGTGATATCAGTAACCATATTACTCATTCCTTTCTCCCAAATGGGCAGGAAGGTAGTTGGTTTCATGCTGGGTTCAATCCCTGCCCTCTTTGCTTCCCATTTTTAGGTTCAGGGACGTTTCTGGTTTTTTTTTTTTTTTTGCTTCTCTGAGCAAGGAGGTAGCAGACTGAGAGCATAGGATAGAGATAGGAGGGTGTGAGGCACCGTGATGTAGAGCACAGCAGCACACAGCTGGTCGTGCTGTTGAAGTTACCTGTTGGGGAAAGACTGGGGTAGCTCACACCCTCCTCAAAACAAGCCTGACACAAGCACCCAACTGCATGAGGTTGTCTGACACAGTTTGTCTTCTGCCTCAATTGTACTGTACCTTACAAAGAATATGTTGAGGAAAAATAAGGACTAACACCATCCAACATTTTAGAAGGTGTCCTAACCCTTTTAGTTTTACATCCAGATTTAGAAAAAAAATGTATCTGGCTAAAGATAAAGAGTTTTTGTTATCACCTTGTTTTACATCAGCAACAAAGATGCATGTTGCTTTTATTACCCATGACAGAAAAAGAGCCAGACATCCTGTCCTGCTGCAAGGTTCACAGTAAGACAACAATTTTAATGTAATGATGCACAGAGAAGTTTCTTTGTAAAAAATGTTAGTAAATCTATCCAAAATTTATCTACAGCTTTCTATGTCCATGTACTCACACAGAGCTCAGGGCTCCACTCTGAATGTGCTGATTTGGCAGGTCCAAAATAAGCTCCTATGACACAAGATCTGTGTCATATAGTTTTCTAACTAGAAGCTCAGATAAGACCCTGAGCACATCTGCCATGACATATTAATTTTCTCTAGAGCTTTCTCATGTTTGAACCTATATTCACTTGTGGGGTTTATCAGGAAAAGCTCCCAATAACATGATTTCTCACTTCCTACATTTCTGGAATAGGGTTTTTCTTGAAGTTCAGGTATAAGATTTGGGCAACATGTAAACACAGATTTGATGACATGACCGTGTATGAACTCTAAACTGAATTTAGGACTCTTATCCAGGTCCAACGAAATGTGATGTTGGGCAAGTAAAATTATTGCAAGGGAAACACATCTGATGACCTCTGATCCTTCATGTAAATAGTTCAGAATGGTCAGTGCCCCATGTCCCATGGTCAATGCCCCAAGCCTCAGTGTTTAAGAGGCATCAACCTGAAGATGAGAGATAAAAGGTTACTCCACAGAACCCAGGGTCTGGCTGGAATAATGTGCAACTCTCTACCTGCTTGCCTGCAGATTTCCCCTGCAGGAGTCACAGCAAAGGGTAGGGCAGACTCACCATAAACTGGGGTCAGGATGCAATCAGTGTGCAGCCATGGATAGTTTTAGGCGCGATAGAAAAGGAATCTCATGTTCCTCCACAAGGCTAGTCAGTTGTGAAAGATAAGCTGTGTGTTGTAGTCACATGCTAGAGGAAAGGGATGCAACCTGCTCTAGTGGAGGGTGTCTCTGCTCACAGCAGTGAGGTTGAAAATAAATAAACCTTAAGCTTCTTCTAACTCAAATTGTTCTATGATTCTATAACTATTAATTTATCTGCTTAAAAAGATAATCAAGATGCAATTCCAGACAAAGAATGTCTTCTGGTTTCATAATGCTTCAGTAGCAAATCTCTGCCTAAATATTAGCCCCTCTATACAGCTCCAAAATCATCATGAGGGGCTTTTCCTTTTCTTTTTCAGTTAAAATAAAATAGGTTAAACAAAAAACTCCTAATCTGAGGTAATCTGAGACATATTTAGAGAATCAGTGGCTGCATACACAGATCAAAAAGCAGGTATACTAAAAATGCAACCTAACAGAAGGTTGGTGATAGTAAATGATTATTATTCTCAGTATTACCTCTTCTAGTAGAGTGCATGTTGTCTGCAGACTTAAAAAAAAACCCAGAGGTTTTTAGAGAGAGGTATAGAGAGAGATCTTTAGGTATAGAGAGAGATCTTTACAAGACTATGGTTGGAAGAGCTGTTCTAACATTAAGTCTGGTGTGAGAAGAAATAATATTTAATTGAAACAATTTGGGTTTTGCCAGAAGCTTTTAACACATTAAAACATTTACTTAAAATGTACTTACAAACAAACAAAGTATAATATGTAAGTTACCTAGTTCTACTATTATTTTTTACCATATGATATAAAAGAAATGTTCATCCAGACAACTAGGGACAAGATGAGGGGACACAGTCACAAACTCCTGCAGGAAAGGTTCAGGTTGGACAGCAGGAGGAACCTTTTCCACAGAAAGGGTGAGCAGAGGTTGTAATGGACTGCCCAGGCAGGTGGCTGACTCACCATCTCTGGAGATGTTAGAGAAAAGATTGAATATGGCACTTAGTGCCATGGTCTAGCTGACACAGTGGTGTTTGGTCAAAGCTTGGACTTGATGATCTCAGGATTCCTTTCCAACCTGATTCTGTGATTCTGTGAATTTAGTGATCAGTACTATTATTATTATTATTATTATTAATAATAATAATAATATTACATAGGAAACTTTATCTGCTGTTTTCTCTGTGTCAAAGGCTTCATAATAACTGAGCAGCAGAAGGTTTCCCTACCTAACAGAAACAGAAAAAGAAACCCTTTAGATTTTGTTTTGCTACTGCAAAGACGGAATTTTTAACCCCTAATAATCAATGCCACTTAGTAATTGCATGGGCTTTAACGAGCAGTAAAGATTTAAGGTGATCCCACTTGAAGACGGGTTTTCAAATGTGTATAATAAAATCGCTGGGACCATGCCAGCTAATCTAAATTAAATAGCATTAAATAATACCTTAGTAGACATAGTTTATCTGTTCTTTACAGACTCACCTCATCTCTAAACAAATGGGTGAAGGAACTGGGTCACTAGTGCTCTGAGTATTAACTTAGATAAAAACAGACAAAGACAAATGCACTAAATATGCCAAAAAGATAAGGATCCTAGAATCCCAAGGCAATACCATAGATTAGGTATTAAGTGTAACTTTTAGTACACAAACATTATTGTAAAAATAAATTCCAGAAATGGTTCAAGTATTTATAGACTTCAAAAGGTGAATCCTCCTGCCATAGACTTTGTTCAGAGGTACAGACTGAATCACTTTTTCAAACACAAACATAAACTTCCTTATCTAGCTAGAACTTGTGCTCTGTGGTTCTGCCAACATGTGAAAATTAACTGCAGGGAAAATCAGTTATTCCTAAAATTATTGTTATTCCGATTGTCTTCACACAATAAGTTATTTAAAATACACTAGCATTTATTCTGGAATAAGAGCAGATGCCTATGAAATTGGTCTGAAAAACTAGTGCCTGCTACATTATTTTGATATTTAAGGAGTAGAACTTTTAATGAACACTACAGAACATAATTTTTTTTATAATAGTTTCTCATATACATGATGAGAATACAGAAAGTTATCATACTATCTTATTTTTTAAGTAAGTGGGCTTGCAGATAGCTGTGCCTCTCTGGTCTGGGTTGCCAGTGGCTTGTCAGCAGTGCCCAGCAGGGAGAAAAAGCACTGAATGGATCCAGCCCACTGCTTTGCCTGCTGTGCTCACCCTGCTGTCCTTCACTGAGGAGGGTGCTGACCCTGGATGAGGGTCTTCATCTGCTGCTGGAGCTGCTGTGCATGCTCCTGCCTTCCTGGGAGGAATCTAACATCATCTTGTTCCTTTGTCCTTCAAGCTACATAGACACACCTGTCGGGTGCAATCCTGGGAAGGGTATTTCCAGCATTTCAGCTCTGCTGACTTGTATTCAACTTATCATTCACCAGGACCCCCAGGTCCCTTTCCATGGCACTGCCTTCCAGCATCTCATTTCCCAGTCTGTCCATACATCCAGGGTTGCATCATCCTGGCCAGGTCTATAGTAGACTCTTACTTCATTTGTTTGCCCCTTGGTTCTAACTCAGAGGCTCTCAGCTGCACTGCCAGCTGTGAGCTCCATACATTCTGACCCCCACAAGCAGCACCATCCCCCAGCCTCTTCTGTTGGACAGTTCCTGCAGAGCCAGTCACAGGACTCATTCCAACAGGTTTCACTTATGCCAGTGATGTCAAATCTCTGGGATACAGCAAAAGCCTTGAGCTCCTCTTGCATGGTCCTCATGCTCTGAGCATTAGTGTAGAAACATTCCAGGTGTGGTATATTGCCAACACCTCCTAGAGCAGATTGAGGGATCCCTCTGCTCATCACCCTTAAGCCTGGTATTTTCCCTTTACAGGTTACTTTAAAGCTCTGCCAATGAGCTCCAGTAGCTCTGTGGTAGAGTTCTTTCTTCCCTCTGATGAAGTTGTATCCCATGTGCATGTGTCAGTAGACCAGGTGTTGAATAGAACATCCCATGACAAAAAAGCCCCAATTTTTTCCAATTACACCAGCCTCAGAGCCACACATAAATGCAGTGGATATGCCTATTCCTATCAATATTATTCCTAATAGGGCAGCAATTTCCGAATCACTTTCTGTTTTATTGTGTAAAACTGTAAACAGAAAAAGAAACAGAAAACATTTCAAATTATTTTCCAATCAACCCTCTTGCACAAAGATTGCTTTTAGACAAACAGGCAATTAAGACACTAAGGTAATTAAGACAGTATTCTCAGTTCAAGAATAATGTCTTCTATTGTACTTTCTACAACAGTGAGGAAAGCTTGTCATATGTAATGATCATACAGTATTTTTACTTATAGTTAAACTGGTATCCAGACCACTCTATGTACCACTAGTTGAGTGCAAAAAATGCTGGAAGAATAGAAAATCTTCTGTGAATTCATAGAATGTATATTGTATACTGGTGTGCACTAGAGAATTCCTCTCAAATCATGACTCAGATACAGCATTCAGCATGAGAAGGACAAATGGCTTAATAATGGCTTATTAATTTTTTCTGGGATTGTTTTAAATACTGGATATGCTCCCGTGACTCATTGCACTGACTGCTTTTTACTTGATATGACGGAATCAAAGAACTTTAGATCTACATTCTTTTAAAAGAGTTACTTGTAAGCTGATAGATGCTGAACTCAGTTTACATTCCTTCTCTCAGATGACTGCAGCTCCTCAGCAGGTCAGTTGCTGTAAAACTTAGAGCTGTTAAAGTTCAGCAGGCCCAAAATGATGAATATTGCTCATGCATGTGTGGTAATTCTGCAGGCAGAAAGAAGTTGACAGAACACAGAGTTCCGAAAACCAGCTTTGCAAAGTGTATACTTAGTTTACATATACAATGAAAGCAGCCTGAGCAGAACAGCTTTGTGTATGGGAGCACATGTAAGAAAGCAGACACCCTCTCTGCTTAACTGATAGTTCTGAGGCAATTAACCGCATTTACTTTCAAAACAGGAAGAAAAACACTTTTTCTGCAACCTCTCTTTTTCTAGGAACATGGTATTATCCTTATCTTTTATTGCAACTGCAGCCAAACATAGAGAATATTTTTCTTAAACACTAACACATCTCAAACCCATCTCCTTACAGAGTTTGGTCCTGTACTTAGTTTCAACAATTTTCTTGTTTCTACAGAAACAGGGATGTTTTGCTGTGACCAAGTGTTTCAAATGATTCTTATGCTTGACGATACTAAGAATAGCAACTGCTCTCCTCAGACCCCTCACACGTGTTAAATTAATCAACACCAGAAGGTCAAATGTACATAAAGCAGCTTATTCATTTATTAACTGAAATTACCTCATCACCATGTTTTGATTTTCTTTTTCTTCTTTATATGTTCATGCAGTCAAATACTATCATTGAAATATCTTCTGAGCTCCAAACTTGCACTGATAACATGCTACTTACTTTTTGACACCCTAGCAGAACTGAATTTTGGCATTTCAAATAAAACAATTTCCTTACCTCCTCAGTTAATCTCATCTGTGGAGGCACCTTCTAACACTCTTGTTCCCTCCACATCCCCATTATGCCACCTACCTCCAGGCATGCATGCCCACAGGCCCTTTGGCACAGAGAGGGGAGAATTTCTGCCAGGCATAGCCATAGCCCACATTGCGTAAGGTCAGTTTTAATTTGTATTGTATCTTCTACACAGCTGTGTCTTCATCTGCCTTACGCTTTAAGTCAGTTGAATATGTGCTAGCTCCAGATCAAAAGCTGCATAGTCTGGCTAGCACTGTTGAATACTTGAGAAAGTAAGTCTTGTTGAGAGACCAAACCCCACATTAGTTTGAACACAAAGCTACTCCTAACTGCAACTAAACAAAATTGTCCTGAGTTGTTTGAAGCAGAGCAAGTGTATACTTACTTCTGCCAGGAAGGGACTTCACAGGCATACCCTTGCTTTCCAAGGCCTGACAAATAAAATGTCCCTGAGTAAGATTAGGTTCATATGCTTCATTTTTCACATTGCATGGCTGCCTGGATGGGAATTTTTAGGAGACCAGTGGACTTGTTCAAAAGAACTATCTGGGAATTTGGGGAGGACAAGAGTGGGCTTGTTGTTGCTGGGATGGCCACTGCTCACCCTGGCCCTCTCGTGCCTTTAATCATTCTGTGTTTCAGTCCAAAATGGTGCACATGGACCAGTAGCCCTGCTGGAAACATTAAAGTGAAGGTTCATGCCTGGGGGAGAGTCCCAGCAAACAGGAGCAGATAAAAGAATGGTGACACATGTACTAAATTGGGGTGTTTCCACTGCCCTGGATTTAAAAGCAGCTGACACCATACTGGATCCTCAGGTGGTGACTATACACATTTCTCTCTCCTTTTTCTCTCCCTCTCTCTCTCTCTCTCTCTTTCTTTTCCTATCTTCTTCTTCTTCTCAAAATGTACTGTAAGCCAGACTAAAAAATTCCAATTGATATCTTAGGTGCCTTGTTGTGTTTGGATAATTAAGGTTTATGAAGTGCCTTACTTTTTCTGGGTTGTTTTAAAATTTGCCAAGTAACCTAATTCTACCTCAACATTCTAAAGTTTGCAAGTACAAGTTTGTTTTGAACCTCCTGAGAATTTTGTTGTTTCTCCAGGACACCACTCAGAGTAAATCGAACAATCTTCCTCTAAACCTGCCAAGTGGACCAAGGCATTACAGAGTTCAGCAAGAAGTATTGGGTAAAAAAAAAAAAAAAAAAAAAAAAAAAAAAAAAAAAAAAAAAAAAAAAATACAGGGACCTCATAAAATTTCCCAGCAACTGCAGGCTTCCATGATGGCTTCCTTGGGTCACTGGCAATGGAAAAAATTGACTATTTGGTGAAGTAGCAAATTTGTGTAAGAACCTAATCAGTAAAGAAATTAAGAAGTTGAGGGATGTTATCTGCTTCTTCAGTTCTTCATCACTAAAAATGTTGGCAAATTAGAAGCCTTACCTAGTTTGTCCAACTGTGTTGCTGGTATAAAAAATTACTTATCTTGTCCTACAAATTGTGCTGAAAGCAAAGTGCAGCTACATCAGTATGACTGCATGAAATGATATGACTTTGTATATCCCTCTTAACATGTATTTCTCTGCCTTTGACTGGATGTAAACATCTGAAAATACAGAACCAGGCAAATGGATTAAAAGACCTGATGTCCAGCACATGCCAGGCTAAACTTTTCCTACACAGAACCAGATCCTTCACTGCAGATTTTCCTTCACTTCTTCGATTTGCATACAGACAGCAATAAAACTCAATCTTATTTGGAAGCAATGTGAATGTAAAAAATCTAAGTTCTATTTTTCACTCCACATTCATATTGTGAAGCATAAATTTATATAACTGAAAAAGATATTATTTTTCTATGTTTTACTGTATTTTGAGTTATGAGTAGAAATGTAAAACTCTAGTGTTACAAGAAATAGTAACTATGCAGAAAAAATTATCCCAGAATTCTGTTCATAGTTTTTCCTTTTTACAGTCTCAACCCTGTTACTTTGTTAGTAACTGTAGCATATTAGAGCTATTGATATGACTGCTTAAGACAGAGCATCAATTCAAAATGTTTTAGAGACTAAAATATGAAGTTGCCTTTCATTGTCTCTTTAGGTAAAGTACTTGTAAATGGAACAAGTATAAAAATCCCACATGAATGAAATTTAGGATTTGTCAGTCTTCTGAACATTTGGATTGGAGTGTGGGTAAAGACTGCCTCTCAGTGGGCACATCTGTTTGTGTCAAAGTGAAAGTCAACAAGCAGCTGTAAATCTACCACCATCATATGCATTCTAGTGAGTTTGTCACTATCTAAATAAATAAACCTGAAAGAAGATTGTCATCAAGTAGTTTGCAAGAAATTCAGCAATTCCTATGATTTACTATATTTTTGTGTGCTGTTACATGTATCGAAACAGGATCACAGAATCACACAGGATCATAGAATCACAAAGAATTATAGAATCAACTAGGTTGAAAAAGAGCTCTGACACCATCAAGTCTGACCTCTGACTGAAAACTACTATGCCAACTAGACCATGGCACTAAGTTCAGTCTTTCCTTAAGTGATTCAACCACCTCTCTGGGAAGCACATTTCAATGTTTAATCACCCTCTCTGTGGAAAAATTCCTCCTAATGTCCAACCTGAACCTCCCCTGGTGCAGCTTGAGGCTATTTCCTCTCATCCTGTTGCTAGCTGTACAAGAGAAGAGACTGACTCTCTGGCCAAAACCTGGAGTTGTAGAGAGTGATAAAGTCACCAGTGAACCTCCTTTTCTCCACAGTAAACAACACCAACTCTCTCAGCCACTCCTCACAAGACTTGTACAACTCCATTCCACTTCTTTGGACATACTCAAGCACTTCAATGTCCTTCCTAAATTGAGGGATCCAAAACTGAACCCAGAACTGGAGGCGTGGCCTCACCAGTGCCCAGTACAGGAGGACAGCCACGGCCCTGTCCTGCTGGCCACATCATTGCTGACTGGGCCAGGGTGCTGTTAGCCTTCTGGGCCACCTGGGCACAGCTTGCTCATGTTCAGTCAGCTATTAAGAAGCACTCCCAGGGAATTTTTGGCTGAGCCACTTTCCAGCCACTCTGTCCCCAGCCTGTAGCTTGGCATGTGGTTGTTGTGGCCTAAGTGCAGGCAATTGGTCGTGTTGCACCTCCTATCTTTGGCCTTAGCTCATCTTTCAAGTTACAGATTATAAGAACTTGGCAATTATGAGAAATGGAATTGCTACACTTTAAACACAGGAGGCTTTTCTGCAAATAAAAAAAAAAATTGTTTCAGCTGCACACTTTAATAGTGATCTCTTCTTCACATTCAAGTATACTTTGGCTAATTTTACAACTTTTTTTTTCCCCAGAAAAGATGAATTTCAGCAGAGGTCTTGAAAAAAGGTCATGAACTGATCATTTTACCAGAAGTATTAACTAATTTCCCCCCAATCAAGACCATGGGTAAATAGCCATTACTCTGCTCTCAAACCCCCTAACTTACATTATATGTATTTCAAACAAAAATAAAAGACGTTTGCTTTGACTGGAAAACTAAAATCAAAACAACCATGAAAACACAAAATAACAAAAATAAAACAACCAAAAAAGTCTAAGGAAGTAAATAAGTAAAAATAAAATAAAACCAGAGAAAATCTGTAAGGGATTCTTTAATATTCTGATGACAGTGATTATGAGAAAACAGTGAAAATTCTGAAGAGATTACTAAGAACTAAATAAAGACCAAACAGCAGTTTATTATCTTTGATAGCATATTCTACTATTTTGCAGAATATATTTCATTTCATGTTGAAGTAGCTCAACAGCATTGACATAAAAGTCAGATGGAAGTTAGTACATTTTTCTAATTATAGCGTTATTTTTCCTGTGTTTATCGGCAAATTTTGACTTTTATAGTCATTTTATTACACTAATCTCTATCTGTTTCCAGAAATGTAGTGCTTTGAAACTCTCACTATATTACTTTCATTCCCACACAACTTAGTCTCAGGAAGCACTTTTGCAAATATCCACCTTCACCCAAAGTATTTTCTTTGACTACATTTTAACAACATGACAGAACATGCCAAACAAAATCAAAACTGATATTTGTTTTGGGATCAGATGAAATGGTTGTTACCATTAGTGGCAAGAGGTGGGAGAGGGAAGAAGCATTAACAAAAAAAATTAAAAGGTAAAATAAAGTTGCAGAGGATTGGAAGAATGTTAATTGGAGAGTCTGCAATGCAGTTTTTTCTACAAAGTCTAAACCAGAGAACAGGAGAGGAAAAGTCATAGGTTACATCCTTCAGGAAAAGGAAATCTTTGAAGCCCACCTGTTTTCTTGAAGACCAGTTGTTTCTAGGTTCATGTTCTATGATTACAAGACATTTTTGAAATGGAGTTTGGTATATTCTTTGTGCAGGACTGACAAAATCAGTTTCTTAGCTGGCTGCACCTCTGAAAGGTTAGCAAGTCACAAAACTTGGAGGACAATACAGTTTTAGCATGCACTCAGGACACTACTGGGCAGTGAATTGTCAAGCTCTATGCTCCAAGAGCAGCCAAGCAGGTTTTCTATTTTCTATTCTTCTGAAACCATTTTTCCTCTAGTCCTGAACTGACCCTAACAAAGGAATTAAGCCAGACTATTAAAGTGTGAGTCACATAGAAGCTGACTTGAAAATTAATATTATTTGGCTTCCTCTTTACTCTCCCTTTTCCCACCATCTTCCCTGACTTAATGTCATAGACTTATTTTCTTCCTGATATCCAGTTTAACAATCAAAATATCTTATTAAAATTAGTCATAGAAACGAAATAGTTGGAAGTATAAAACCCCCAGATGTAGATAAAGGAAAGAGTTACAAAGAAATAAACCAGGAACAGCTTCAAACAACACAGAAAATTAATATAATTCCTGTTTTGAGGATCCACACATAAAAGGTTACATAGCCCTTAAAAATTATGACAATATACAGAAATAGTACCATTGCACACAACAAGTTAATATTTTGGGGTTGGGACACTTACTTTTCATGTTTAAGTAACCCAGTAAAGAGTTTATTCTGAAACTGACTATCCTCTAAGACAAAAATCTTCTTGCAATGTCACAGAAAGTAAAAACTGTGTTTCATCTTAGTTAAAACAAACAAAAAAACCCCTCACAACAGACTTTCTTCTAAAAAAAAAAAAACAAACCACAACCAAATTATTAGTTGCTTAATAAACTAAGGTATAATTCCCAATAAGTTTCTCCAATCTTGCAGAATAATGTTGGAGGACAGCTAAGTAAAAACATTGTCATGCTGTGAGTCCACACTTGGCACCTCTGCTCATCAGAGATGTGCATTGTACATGGAGTTTTAAATTGTTTTTATTTGAGAATCTTTTGTGTTCTCTGTGGGAAGAACTGCTAGCTATCAGCCAAGTTAAAATATTCTCCATTTGTCTAAAATATTTTTGCCAGATAATCAGACAACTATTGCTACAAAATGTATTTGAAACTTTCAGTATAGAAGCAATATTATTAGCTTTGTCGAGTCAGTACATCTAAATAGTTTTCACATTTTTTGTTTCACTAAGGAGAATTGCTTCACAGCTGGAGGCTGGTTTGTCAGTTTTGAGACACTGTAATAAATCTGTCATGAATGCC
Organism: Aegithalos caudatus; assembly: GCA_013389925.1. Taxonomy (NCBI): domain Eukaryota; kingdom Metazoa; phylum Chordata; class Aves; order Passeriformes; family Aegithalidae; genus Aegithalos; species Aegithalos caudatus. Next base: position 1,290 of record WEIU01000050.1, on the reverse strand, counting down.
ACCATACACATATCTTTCATACTCTTAATAACAATGTTCAGTTTCTTTCTTTTTGAATTTTAATGTACTTTTATTTGCAGCTGATGGGAAGATAAAGTTACAAAGACCAGTTACAAAGGACTTTGGTATCCTTTGCAAGCAGAAGGTGGAGGTGAAAAGATTACTAACTGGTAAGAGACAGCACTTTCCAAAGCACTGGACACTGAGTCTGTTAGTGATGCTCTGGGTACAAAAGAGTATCCTAGCTATCAGCAACAGACAGAAATTTATTCACACACAAAAGGGATAACAAATACGGTTTATGGGTGTAAATGCAAATATCTGAAGGGCATAAGCCACAATGTGGCACAGTATCATGTGTTTTCGTATGGTGCAGGGTATTGTAGTATAGTCTAGTATGTAAGAAGGGAAGGTATGTGTTTTACTGCACCATCTTCCATTTTTCCCCACAAGAAAACCGAAATGAATGATGCTTTACAAAGAAAGAAAGACCAAGTGACCAAAAAATATTCTTGCAGTAATATGCCCTGAGTACAGGTATCAAATTAGGAAGTGAAATTATAATAGTGAATACTGTCAGTGCCAGACAAGAGTTCATCTCACCTAAATATTCAGTGAATGAGTGAAGTTTCTCAAATTTCAGAAAAGATTTACATGAAAGTATGGTTGGTTTATACCTGCACTGTGACTTTGAATATGGCTTTTGCCAATTTACAAAACATAACCCATAAGTCTGTTGCTTTTTGCACAGGCTGGTATAAACAGTAGATTCTTTATCACCGTTTTTCCCCTGACTAGCGTTTTCTACTGCAGATAAGATATGGCCACCACTTGCTAAGGAACAGGATAGTTTGCTGAGACAGTGAACACAGTCTTGACCTCTTTATGTAACCTGCAAAGAAGCCTTAAATATTCAACAAAACTCCATCTCATCCCTGCCCTAATCCTAGTAAATTATAATTGTTCTCTTTTTTTTTTTTTCCCTCCAAAGATGAAAAAGTGGAAGAGCTCTTTCTGAATACAACATTAATAAACACTCCTAGTTTCTAATTATTATATGCAGAATCCATAGAGAGAAATGTTATCAAGTGTAATCAGAAAATGTTTTTCATCATTTCATACCTTCTCCTACTGGCATATAATTTATCTGGAGACTGGGCACTACGGCTGTTTCACTCATGAACTACCTCCAGTCTCCACTACTGAAGTTGAAAATATGGTTATTTTTTAAGATACATAAATTTACTGGAGTTGTTTGTACTTTCCAGCATAAGAGAAGAAGAATAAGAA
>WEIU01000045.1:129264-144221 GCA_013389925.1 Aegithalos caudatus | reverse complement strand
AATACTAAACTATAAATTTTACTTTTAAAAGTAGGAAAGGATCTTTCCATTCCACTTGTGAGAGGTTTAAATTGTGCCTTAAATTTCTGACCTCTATAGCTGGATTTTGCAACCAGATGTTCTTAAGACAGATATGAAAATTATTTTCTTCTAAGGATCCAACACAGGAACTGGGGAAAAATGGGGAAAAACCCATAGTAATCATAATGTTGAGTCAAAAGTAAAAATAAAAGTAACTTCTCCTAAGAAGACCTCTCTTTTAGGACCTATTCTGCACTAAATTGCACTGCATCCATTGTTTCTGAGTATTAAATTACTGAGGAAATTACCACTGGCAAATTAAAAACATTTTTTCAGCTTTTAAAAGCTCTTGTTAATTGTTTACATATCAAATTGAAATGTTCTGTATATAGTTGAATTTACAGTAAAAGGGAAAATATGCATTGCAGAACAATCTTTCATCTTAATTGCATGTTTATATATGCTAACCATATTTGAAGGCCAGTTAGAAACCTTATATCTAGCACACAATCCCATGTTTAAATTATCAAAATCCAAGACTTCCTCTATTTAGTATGAAAATGTTGTTCTCACTAAATAGAAATATTCTTTTATGGCCTTCAGATTTACTTATATTAGAAATAAAACTCCTGAACAGAGCTTGCAAGTAGGGAGACCTCAAAGAAAACTTCCATAGAAGAAACCTAAGATGTGAATGAAATACGTTTCTTCTAAAAGATTAATAGTTCAGTGTCTTTCTAAGTGGTGTTAATCCTATTCAAACCATTAGTTACAAATTATTGATTTTGTAAGGCACTTATCCTATTTGAAACTAGATTTTGGAAGCCATCTGTGCAATTCCCATTAATTTGCATGGAGGAGAATCAGAGCTTGAAACTTTAATTTTCAATTGCTTTTGTGGCATAACTGATGAAAATTGTTATCACCCCACACAAAATATTCACTCCCTAAAAACAAGTCTTTGGCCTCAAATTTATGAGATTTGCTATTAAGGATTCCTCTAAAAATATTTCCTCTGAAGAGCCTAGTTTCCTATATTTCCATAAAGTTGGAAATATTTTAAAACAAATTTCTGATCAAAGATTAAAATAGCAATCTGTAGTAAAACATATTTCTGAGAAGGAAATAAAACAGATTTCCAGACATCTAAGTGGATTTACTAGAACCTAATTCTACTTGAATACATGAGTAACCATGATTGGACAAGACGTTCCCTATCAATTTCTGATTTGGGCTTTGCAATGAAGATATAAACCAAACATTTCAACAGAAGATTATTACTTTGGTGAAACAAAAATATCTAATGCTAATTGTTTGTCTGAAAATATTTCATGCAGACCTTAAATAAAAGTTTGGCTGTAATGTTGAACTTCTGTTTTTCCTAAAGTGTGTGAGTAGAACATACTGTACATTTCTGAAACAACTTGTGGAACTGTATCTACAGCTTTCAGGTTTTATTCATATGCACACACAATTTTAAGGAAGCCAAAGCATTACAGAGGCAATTGCCGTTTGATAAAATTGCCAGATTTAGTTAGGGAAATTTGGAAAATAAAAGGGACCTATATTATTCTAAGAAATACTATGAGAGTTTATTGAAAGCAGAACAGTCTGCATTGGAGAATTAGCATATGACAGAGACAAATGAAAAATGGAACAAAGATATGTGGGTACCTGAATGTTAATTCTACTTCTGTGTATCTGGGTGGGTTAGTCTGTCTGGGTGAAAACTGAATTAGAAAACTTGACTGTTGCAGATTGAAATAGGATGGTCTCAAAAAAAAAAAAAAAAAAAAAAAAAAAAAAAAAAAAAAAAAAAAAAAAAAAAACACACCCCCCATTTTTTTTTTTNAAAAACCACTCTGCATATTTTATTTCTATATAACAGTGAACTGTGTCCTCATGGAATACTCCCAGTGAAAGCTGGAAAATAAAATGTTACCTGGAAAACAATGTAAATTTTGTGATATTAAAAAGCTATTGGAGGCAGAAATTTAAAACTATTTGAAAATATTGAAGCACCCAAAGTAAATATTCAATTAGAAATATTCCATAACTTCATTAAACTCTATAACACTCTTAGGATCCAATTATTTAAATTCTTAAAGATTCCTCTGCCCAAATTAAGGTGCAAATGAGACCATATGCCAAAGTCAATAGTATGGATTTTTAACAGTATATGTGAGGTAGAGAGAGGGATAGGGAAGTGAGAGGGAGGGAGGGAGAGAAAAAGTGCAACAGAGAAACAGATTAAGTAGAAAGAATATCACTATTCCATAGATTACAACTACATCCTAAGGGTCCTCTTCCCAGGGGTTGCAGACTGTATCCATCAAGTGGTGGGAGGAAAGAGTCCACAAAACACCAAGACCATGGTGTTTATATTATGCTGAGGCTGGGTGGAAACACCCCCATAGCTCCCCTGGATGATATAATACTGGATCAAGGGACATTTGTGAGTCTTTCATACCTTCTAAGATGTTGCAGCTGTCTCCTGTGTCAGGGGTAGTTAAATAGATCATGGTCTATCAGCTGAAATGAATCCCTCCATCCCACATGTGAATGTCCTTGTACTTCAGAGGCAAGTTTTCACAGCTGAGTCATTATATAAGGAAGTGCATTGACATGGTAAGAAGAACTTACAAAATTTTCCTCTTATCAGCCTCTTCCCTTATCTAGGAAACCTCTTTGTAGGCTCAGGTGTGCCCACCCTTTTGCACTTGGGAAGCCACTCTGTGCTTGGGGCAAAGCATCTAGCCCATTTTTTAAGCCACTGGCACCAATAGTCCAATCTCCTACAGCTCCTGGGTGATTAATGCAAGTGGTTGAACATTTGAGTGATTAGTCACTAATAGTACAGTCTCTTACAAACACACAACATTGCTCCAGCCTAAAATTAATTAACTTAATTCTGGTCAGGATAATTAAACTTTAAAAAATTTTACATAACATTTTCTTCATCTATTACAGAGACAGTCAAAAGTATGAAATATACAGTGGAAAATATTTTGGGGATAGGTTGCCTCTGGATGTGAGATTTAAGAGGACCTGCATGACATACTCTGAACAGGAGAGAGAGGGGTGCATGGTGATACTGATTCAAGAGAGAATTCCCAAAAGCCAGTTGTGAAGGACAGAAAGCCCTTCTAACAAAATGTCAGACAAAACAAAATATATATAAACAAAAAGAAAGACACATAGATTAAAACAAGCCCCGTTTCAAATATAGTGTTTTGCTATGATCTGCTGGAAAATTAAAAACCTGGGTTATAATAAGGGATTCTAATAAAAACATTAGGCAACTGTTCAGAAGCATCTGGTAACAGAAATGGGACACCAGGTATTATTAGGAGAGGGATAGAAAATGAAGTCTGCCACTGTGCATTCACACCTTATACTGTTCAAGAAAACAGAAAAAAAACTTGGAGAAAAGCAGGGCTGATTCAAAGTAGAGAAAGAACTCCATGCAAAGAGTAACTGAAATGTAGGACGTTTCAGTACTGGAACAACAGGATGGGATGGGAATAGCACCAGTATGATGAATAGGTAAGGTTTGTTCACTGTCTCTTAAAGAAAAAGCATTAATCAACAGGCTCAAAAAACCTCCAAAGTAGGGCTTTTTTTTTAAAGTCATGTACACTAATTGTGAAATTCCTCATTGTAACATCTGTGGATACTGAATGTCAGATTTTTCCTTTATTAACTAGCCTGTGAAGTACTACTAAATATGAAGACACTGCCTCTGCCTTGGTGATCTTCTGAAACACAATTATAGACTCATGGAGAGCATTTTGAGAAGCTTTGGCTCCCCAGTGCCTCAAACCACTCCTCTGATTCTATCCACTTGCTCTCAGTAAAGATTCTCATTCAGTATTTACCACTGTTGTTGGCAAGGTATTGAATTAACTGGCCAGTTATAGTCGGCTTTGATTTATCTGCTCTATGTTAATTTGAAATTATGCATTCCACTTTCATTGAAGCCAGAAATTTCAAAGGTATCCAGTTAGACTTAGTTTTGTGAAATGTATTTGTCAAATGGAATTCAACACAAACATGTAAATTTATATTTATATGAGCTTTAATATCATTAGCTATCTAATTACATCTGTTACAGGAGTTGCAGAGATTTTAGTATAAACTTGTGGAATGTGAAAATAAAATTGGTGGCCCCATTTAACAGTCTCTTACAAGATAAAGCTTTTTTAAAGCCAGGTAAGTTAGAAAATATCATTAGGGGTGTTGTTTTACTTTAAGGTACATTTCCCTGACGACACATCATTAGAGTTTCAGTAAAATGAGGAATGCAGAATGATACAAAGCTTCAGAAAAAGCACAGATTTTTCTTACTGTGAAAGGCAAAGTGTCTTAAAATAGTCATAGTAATCTTGATTTTTGAACATCTTCCTAAGTATTATATTGATATATATATTGAGAGAGAGAGACAAAGATGCAGTTGAGTTTATAGGTTTATTCTCTCTGCACAGAGAATACATAAATCATCACAACCTTTACATTCCAAAGAATGCAGATACACTAGGCAATGAAAGGACAGTGCAAGGTTATAACATAGCCTTTGATGGCTGACTTTGGTCTATCTTAAGTAATCTTTCCATTTGGGTTTTCTCTATTTTAAGCAAATGCAGGATATGCAAGAGAAATACCAGTTATAAGACTAGATATGACAAAATAGTTTAAGTAGTTCCAATTTCTCACTTCAGATGCTGAATTGGTCACACTCTACTCCTTCTTTCTATGTAATAGATAGAATTCTGGTACTTAGTCTGAAAAATATCAGTGCTTATCTGGGACCACTCTGTCCCAGGCAACCTTCCACCTTTTGCAAAGGCCATAAGGGTAGAGTTCAACTGCTGAGCTGCTACTTCTCTATTCCCTTTCACGAACTCTTAGTATAGTGTTAACCTTTGTGCTGTTTCTCTTTTGTTTGTTCAGCTTCCAAATTCTAAGAGGATACTGCATATGAAATACCCTTAGACCTCTGATATATCTTTCCTGGCTGACACTACAAATTCACATAAAGAGGGTTTTCACAATTCTGTATATCGAGGTACAAAATACAAACTTGTCCTTCAACAATTCAGCCAGCTGGAATTCTACTCAGTATGTGACTGAACATACAGAGACCTGGTGGAGTTTAGCCACCACTGAACACATGTGCAATAATATTGTAGGACGTATAGCATCTCAGACTGACCTATGAGCCATACTTGAAGAAGCTCCTCTTCTCTACCATTGTGGGAAGATGGATGGGGGTAAAATGAGTGAAAAATGGTAAGTTACATTTATATTCTAACAGAAGTTATAACAAGACAGAAAATATAAGGTGAAATGCAGTTGCTGCTTCCTAGATGGAATCTGGTTGCCATGAATGAAATTTATTCCATGATGATTCCCCACATATATTCCCCACAGCCTGCAACCTTAAGCACATGCAGAGGGATGAAATGGAGGATGGAGCAGAGTAGAGACACCACAGCCAGGCTCTGCTGTGATTCTTGCAGGGTTGGGACCATGCTGGTGCCATGTGTCTGAAACAGCACATAGCAGCTATCAGCCCAGGGGACGTCTTGCTGCTTAACCAGCAACTGTGGGGATAACACTCTCTCCAGAGGAACTCAATTCATTAGTATCTAATTTTAATACTAACTCACACCTCCATGCCAAAATTAATTACCTGTCCCCAAGATACCTGCCCTCAGTATGGCTACCTTTCACCCACCATGGACTCTATTTTATTGGCTATATCTTTAACAGCGAAGTGAGAGAATTTTACACAAACCAGTAACAAATGTATGATGGGAGACAATCAGTTCCACCTAAATATAAATAGATAGTATAAAAGTGAACTAGGGATGGAGAGAAGTTACAGAAGTGCCTTCTGTGATCAGTCAACTTGCTGAGCCTGTGTTGTCTTCCATAGGGACATCTACTGGGTAAGACCCTTCCTCCATGAACACTGAATTATTAACTCAAGCTGGCTTTCATTGGTTATTACAGCTTGCCTATATATTGCCTCAAATTTGCTTTTGCAGTCAGTAACTATCATCAGCAATCTTCAAATCTTAACCCATCATAATTTTCTATTATCAGAGTGTTTATTAATAAAGTCTGTTACTCTGTGAAGTTTAGCACAAGTTCCTCAAGAGCAATAGCAGTCAACAGAAGCAGATAACATACTCAACGAAACTGAGGAGATCTGGGAGCAGGTACTTCTTTCTAGCTTGTAGTAAGAGATTCAACTCCAATATGCTGTTGGAGCATGTCCCTGAACAATATTTGAACTGCCCTCTGACACTAAAAGCAGTTCCATGGAGTCTCTATAAGAGGACGTCAACAGACTGGTTGAGCACAAGGGGCTTGGCTTTCCTGGAGCATTGACAGACCAGTTAAATACAAAGAGTACAAGAAACCCCCTTTCACATGACAACCATGAAGCCCTTTATGACTTTTTCCAAAGACAAAATTGTGAAATCCCCCTAAATGCAGAAATAATTTTCCTTCCTTGCAGGAAAGATAATCAGTAAAACACAGATAAAGTCTAGACCTTAACCAAAATATAATTTTCTGTGTTTCAGAAATATAAAATCTTATGTCTGCTAGCCAAACCCATGCACACACTACTTGGGTGAACACCTAAAATTGGAATTCTAAGGCAGATAGATAAAATCTGTCTTTTCTGCAGTTTTTCATCTATGGAGTTTGGACAATTAGTTTACACTAGACACCAGTTTCTCTGATGGCCACGTGATCTTCATTAATGCTTAAAATAGTCTCTGTCACAGGCTTTATGACTCTTATGTGTGAGTTAAGATATACTTATCAATACAAAATTCAGCTTTCAAAGATAGTGAGAATAGGAACATCTACTTGATTGTGACTATAATGACTTCATAAAATGATAAACTAAACATCATCTCACCCATTACTCATAGTTTCAAAGAAAGAAACATGTTGTACTATTCATAGATCATCAGCAATGAAGTATAAAACTACAGTACATCCATAAGCCTAACATGTAAACATTTCATGAGGCAAGACCTCCAGTTCATTTGCTTTTCAGATGTGTGAATGACTTACAAAATCATAGCCATATTATGACAGATTCTGATATTGTTTTAGATAGAGCCTCTTATAATATTACAGATTTGTAAAAGGGAGTTATGGGTAATTGTGAGAAAGAACATTATTAACTTCTTTGGGAGTTCATGCGTCTTGCACAGCCTCACATCTTCACTATTCTCTGAGATGCGATATATCCAGCAAATTCACCACCACAAGAAGATGGTAGCTGCTATTTCTCACACTTTTTACTACCTTCTTTCTACATTTTTACAATACCATATAATCTTCTATGAAATATAAACTCAGAAGTTAGGTACTTATCAAAGAAACTAAACAGTTTTTTAATAGAAATTCTGTTTCTTCATTAAATAGAAATATTTAGTGACATTTCAGTTTTCTATCTGCAAAAAATTAATCCTAAATATTAATCCTCACAACAATAATATCAATATAGTCACTGCAACATATGCATTATATGACATGGCTATATTATATTGTTAACATTTTACACTAACTTTTTGACCACTGAAAATATTTATTTTTATTGGTTTCTGTACTCTCTGTGCCAGACCTATCCCAAGTTCAGAACCTATGACTTGCTCTGCCATGTGTTTCATTTCTTTCAGGAGTTGTTTGGAAAAAGTGTTCCAGAGTGTTACACATCAAAAATCAGACAGTGAACTCTGACTGACTTCTTTGTGTGCTTTCAACCCAGGAAAGCAACAACATAATGGAAAATTATAAAACACACACAAGACTCCAGAGCATGTTTGCCCTGTCTGTACTGGGACCTTTTCATCAGTCAGAAACAGCTGTGTAAAGCAAAAAACATGCTGCTGCATCTAAAGGGATTCTTAGGTCTGCTTTGGTTAAAAGTTGGTTGGTAAGAACACAGTTATGATTCCTGGTTTGAAAGCATTGAGACATTGTCAAAAAAAAGGGGAATGACCATTGCAGGAAAGCACAACTCTTGTATGGCACATTGGTTATCATCCTTTATTGTAAAGTATTTAGGATAGCTTCTGCCTCAGACAATGCAATACATCTTGAGCATGAAAAACCAGTCTTACAAACCTATAATGTGTATATGCCTACAGTCCAGGGAAAATTACCAAAAATAACTTCTATTGGAGTCCAGTGTACAATACTGTGCTAGCACAGAAAAACCTTGTACAATCATATATGCATATGGTTTGTATACATAAAGTGTTTTTTCCTTGCCTTTGAGCAACATATCTCAATGCTGTATTCTGCCCTGTACTTTTAGAAACCATTTATGTCATGACAATTGAAATCTACCAGGTTTGATCCTCATTTTCAACATCACAGAGAGAGGACAATGACATGCAGTAAAAGATTGTAAGCTGAGCTCCTCAGGGTCATATGGAGAATGATAAACAACCAATTACAGGAAAATAACTGTACTATTAACAAGAAATAAAAGATTTGTTAGAGTAATGCCTTAGAGGCCACTGTCTGAATGATTTTATAATATGTACTATTGAATAAGCAATATGATGAACTATTAGACATGTATCCTTATACCAGGTTTTCACATATCTCATACTGATTTACTCTTGCAGAGCTTTGTATGCAATGTAAAATTAACTCTGCTAATGTTTTGATGGGCAAACTGTATGATATCCTTGACAAATGAACCTATCGGGTAGATAAATGGAAGATATGTGTGTCAAGAAATTCCAAAAAGCCCTTACTGCTTCCACTAATGTTAAAGGACTGAAGGAAAGATCACTCTGCGGTATTACACTTAGTCTTTCCAGTTCAACATAATGGCATAATCAGTCCATCATTTGAGGTATCTAGAATATTTCATAAAAGCATACCATGTATAAGATAGAATATCTTTCCTTTCTACTATAAGATACATTTTATAGTTCTTTCACCCTATAGAGTACCTGCAAATCACCTGGTCTCCACCTGACATACTTTCATGAGGCGATAATGCAGATGAAAAACTGGCTGTTCCTTTAGGGAAAATCTGTGTAGAAAATGGCCAAGGATTTAATTGAGTAGCATATATTTTGTATTATCTTGGGATGACTAAAGCCAGATTGGTGCTATTAAAAAAGCCACTACTACAATCCCCCCAAAAAAGACCCCAAGAATACCCCCAAAACAACAACAACTTAAATTCAGAAGCAGCCTAGATTTGGCACAAATCATCAGCTGAGGCAGCACTTCATGTGACTGAGACCCAGCTCAGCTGATTGAACTTCCAATGCAGATATTCTGACATTGCACTTTGTCTTTTGTGCTAACTTGAGGTCTCTTCAGTTTCTACAGATTCAGGAGCAGGAAAAAAAGTATACGCGCATCTGTTGTGTTACTTAGGAAACTGAAAGAATTTCTACCCTCTTATATTATGATGTGTTCCCACTGGTATGTTGAGGACAGGGTTCTATTTAGCAACTTCTATTTAGCTGTTCTGTTAACAAAATATCAGATGAGCTCATTACAGAAGCTAAATTAAGCCATTCAATTTTAATACAGAAGAGAGAATATAGCTATGGAAATGTGTTCTTTTAAAACAACTTGGTTCTGAGTTGAGACTTAAGCTGTCAGTTTCAGTCTAAAGCCCATTTTTACAGTCTGATTATAAACTATTAGAAATGGAGATGTTGACATATCCTTGGCTATAACAACTCTAGCAGGAGATTCTGCAATAGCCTGTAAAGCCAACTACTCTAACTAAAACCTCTGTTTATTTCATATTACAAGGTACAACTTCTGTTTATGACCAAAACAGATGAAACTATTGAACTATACAGTACTGATAAAGTCAAGTAGGTGATCTTCAAAGTGTGATTCACAGCACAGTATTTATACTATTTATAAGTACCCTTAATATTTCAGTCTATTTAAGGCCGGCCTTAAACATAGATATATCTGTTTCTCCTCTTAATAAAACTCTCATGAAGCCCATTGTACTTTTATGTTATTATTTTATCAGACAGCACTAAGTCTGATGAGACTGAGAGAGCATGTTGTAAAGACAGGGAAGGTTCAGTCCTGACCATGCTCATGATCCTGATGTTATGTAAATAAGTCATCTTTACAATACTTTCATTATTCATAGGGTTTTCACCATGCAAATGCACTTGAGTGCTTTGCTTGACTGTACCTGGAGAGGATGGTAAAAAGTAAGGTGGAAAAGGGTAAAGAAGGACAGGCTTCTTCAAAGAAATGGATTTATTTCATGTGAAGGTCACTCAAGCAATACTATTGCTAAGGTTTTTCTTTTAACTGTAAAAATGCAGTAGATAAGACTTATTATAGGAACAATCCTGTCTGGTTGAAATGCTAAAAAAATCTGTAACTATAGAACCTTCATTCTTTTCATTAAGAGTATCAAATAAGGACAAATAAAGATGTGCAAGGCAACTGACACTCATCTGATTACGCACTGGAATTCATTGTTAAACATAAAATGATAACTAGATATCTGTTTTTATCTCAACATCTCTATATGAATGTCCTCCAAACATTCCATGGAATGTCTGTCCTTATGAATTCTGTCATGAGTCAAGGACAGAAATAAAATGTTATAGAATTAATTTAATCAAATATATTCATATACAGAGAGAAAGAGATCATTTTTACCAAATGTACACATAGCAGTCATACAGATTGGCGCACACATCTTACAATTTTAATGTTTTGGTCCTATATCTGACTTGAAACCTATTCCCATGAGGTCAAATACATTTTTCCATTATTATTTTCAAGTCGGAAAATTATTCTGGTTAATTATTTCAACCCTAATATAAAATCTTCTTATTTAAAGTGAAGAAAAACTCAGAATCTATTCTTTTATCTCCATTTGTACCATGCAGACAGGGATGGAACAGAGCTCAGTATAGGAAATGATAGGTAGGTCAGCTGTGATTCAACCATACAATCTGTAAATATTTCAATTAAAGCTTTCCCTAAGAAATAATTGAATGTACATGAAGGACTAGATATATTTTCTATTCAGTGCACTCAGGGTATATTAAAAGAGCGTACATTTGTGCCACAGTTTTTGAGGAAGGCAACCTGTGTACTGGATTAGTACAGGTGCCTCAGCAAGGCATCCTGCTTCAGTCTTTTAGCAAGACAAGCAGGTTCATGCAGTCTGCAGAACTGGCAGTGCTGGGCCACTTGTTGCTGGAACCAGCATCATCTCATTCAGAATAAAATTCAGGTCACAGAGAAGAGAACACTGCTGTAGCATCCCTTGTGCTTGAGCAGCCCTTGCTGGGTTCAAATGCACTCGTGCTCCATATTGCAAAAAGTCTGCTGTTTTAATTTGGTTTGTCTTTTGTGCCTTGATTTTTAAGTACTTTTAGATGGCAAAGAGGAATGCTTCATCAGAAGCAAAATATAATAAAAATCAAAGGCAAAATTCAGTTGTTTGGGTTCTATTTTTAACTATAACTATCTTTCCAAGTTATTAATGAATATCAAAAATAAAGCATACTTGCATAACCATACAAGCTTATTTAAAAATGCAGGTTTTGAAAAAGCAACATATATTTTAGGTCCTCTTGATGGTGATTCTCTAACTAATGCTAAGTAAGAATGGCTCAGAATGCCATTCAAGTGGATTTTGTGTGTGTTCAGAAAATTTCTAGCTGTCGCAAACCTCTCTATTTTTTAATTATGTCCCAGTGTACAGAAGTTGTATGCTTTCTATACTGATATTTTATACTGTCCAAACTTTGAACAATGATTACTGGTATTACATTTACTTCACTTTCTGAAAAATGTCAAATGTCAAAGTGTAAAAGTAAAACCCAGATCAAAATGTAATTAATAAAGGAACATTATTCTTTTTAATGGAGTGAGAATTTCACTTCAGGACTTTTTTAAAAGCTACAGGTTAGCATTCTCAAAATCAGTGGTAGGCTTTGAAATGCTAACAAATGCATTATCAACATTTTTGAAGAATATAGTATGTTAACAAAAACTGTACAAACAAAATTATTCATGTAAGTGTTTGTATTAATCTTTTTAACTAACAATCCACAGTTCTACGTGCATGCATACCAGAAATCCAATATTTAACAATTTTCAAAACTTCAGTAGATCACAATAATAAATAGAAACTCATTTCTCTTTTGGGAATATCAAACAAAGTTTTGCACCAAATTGAATTTAACGTTTCAATCACTTACTCAAATGTATGTTTATCAAGGCTGTGCTGAAATGATGAGACACATTTGTGATTACAGTAGAAACCCAAGGATATCCCTTGGATAATACAAAAGATGAAGAAATTTGTTTCTAGGCTGATGCACCCTTTACATTCCCCTAGAAGTAGAAAGCAAAAATACTTTTTCTACTTGAATATTCTTCCAATATTTTAAAGCTAATTTTGATTTAAATGTAGCTGTTGTTCAATTGCTTTGAACTTATTTTATTCAGCTAAATAATTTTTTATAAATTATTTTCTAGTGTTAACTCACATTTAGTTCAAAGTGTTTTGGCTGTAGATTACAACAAATGTGTAGTCTCTAAATTAAAATTGGTTTGTGGTGGTTTTTTAGACTGGAGTTATAAAGTAACTCTTCTGTATTTAGTACGCCGCAGATCAGTGTTAAGCTGTCATATCCACAGGACTGTGCTTTTTCATTTAAGGTGTTATTCTGGTAAGAAGCTGAGTTCTGTCTCTAACAGAACTCTCTTACAGTCAACAAAGGAAAATTCATTTAATATAAAATTTGTTCTTTACTTTTGAATTATTAAACAACCTGTTTTATGCTGATATCCTCATTATGCTGTATGGCTCCCCCCTCAAAAGCTGTTGCAAGCACGTTCCAGAAACATACAAATATAACTACAAGAAGATGAAAAAAATAAGACTTAAAATATACATATCTACTACTTAACATTTCCCCTACAAGGAAGAAATTGGCTGTATGGGCTATTTTGAGTTGTTTTGAATAGCTGCTATTTATATTTCATATCTGTATAATTATACAACATTAAAATGAGACCTCACTGTCTGTGCAGTAATTAATGTCACCTAGTAGCAGAGTTTTAGTATTTGAACATTGATTCAAGAGGGACTAGAAGAATTTATGCTGACCTTTTATGTCAGTGTAATCATTCCACAACAAAAATGGCCAAAGAAAATTATTGTCTGGTTTAAACAGCTCCAGAAACAGAGGAGATCAGCAGCTGTGTGCATGTGCACTCAGCATCACTTTTCAGGGTAGAAATAAAGGCACGGTAGATAGCCCTGACATTATAAAACCATACTCACCTGAAACTTGCAGCAAAAATGGATGTTGTCAAATATTAAATCTACTTGCAGGTATAATGCCTCTCACTTGTCCCTTATACTCTGTTAATCTTTACAAAAATTTTAAAAGGTAAAAACATTCTATAATGTAATTCTACCACACAATATTAAGGAAGAAAAGTAATTTAAAGATTTTCTTTATAGACAGGAATAAAGGAACAATGAAGAATAGAAGCTGAGGTATTTGCATGGTAGATAGCCTTGATTTCAATCAAGTATGTATTTATCACATCCCTCATCTTTTGAAGTGGATTTCTTGAGGACTGCCATCCTGACTAAATGTTCTCATGAGACACAGAGGGCAAATTGTCCGTTACTAAAAGTGTATCCCTGTTAAATCCAAATTAAGCATGCTATTGCAATTTAGGAGTTCATTAACCCAGATTCAGGTGATATGACATTGAAATTTCATGACACATTTTTTTTCCAGCAGCTTAGCCATTGAACAAAAATGATTCAGAGCTGCCTAAATGTATATGCTAAAGTGGCTGCAGAAGAGCTCTGTCACTCCTGCTCTGTCACAAGAGCCATTGGCACTACTGCAGTACTACAAAAGCTGTCACTACTATCACTGCTACAAAGACTGTCACACTGTCACTACCACAAGAGCCCTGTCCCTGCTGCTAAAGAAAGATGGAAGCTGATGGTACTAACCCCATTTGAACTCTTGCATGACCAGGCATCAGTGGTTTCCCCTTCTGCGGCCATTTTCCTTTCTCCCAGCAGGAAGGCTTTTTTTAAAGAAAATAGCTATTCAACATGTGACTCTGATCACAAAGAAATTTTACCATCTATGTTTAGATTTCTAAATAAATATGTGATTCTGAGAAGCTCTTGCTAAGCATAGTTCCCATTCTAACTCAATAACCCTTCCCAATTTGGAAATGTCAGTGTATGATCGCAATGTTTTATAAAAATAACTATCAAAATTACAAAGAAGCTTTTCTGCTTTCTTTTCACAAATAACCTCAGATTTCTCTTTCACTTGACTAACCTTCATCCAAAAGTAGGAAGATTTCAAACACATAAACAAAGCAAAAAATCTAAGAGCAAAGCAAGCTTCCTCACTATCCTAAAATTAGCCAAATATGAGGTACATATTTGAAAATATATCTGGCTGGTAAAATGCAATGATTTATAATCTAAGAGCCAGGGGAAAATCAAGCTAATCACTACAGTCATCAAAGCCTTCCTCTCATGTGATTTACTACTGAACACCTACTTTTATATTCAGCCATGTATCAATTTCTAATTCATGATTCTGATTGCAATCAGGGGACATCATTGCCCTGTATCTACCTCTGTATAAGGCCTTCATTAATGTTCACAGCCATTTTTGAGCTGTAAGGCTTACATTCCAGCAGAGCAGACACAATGCCTAAATTTGTTTTATAGCTGAAATTTGGGAAACCCTCCTAATAAATGAAAACCAGATCATCAGATCCCACTGTTATAGCTTTCTTTTTAGCCAGGATTTTTTAATATTAATCCTAACAAACCTATGAGGATTAAAGAAAAAAAAAAAAAAGAAAAAAAAAAAAAAAAAAAA
>WEIU01000045.1:87897-129247 GCA_013389925.1 Aegithalos caudatus | reverse complement strand
AAAAAAAAAAAAAAAAAAAAAAAAAAAAAAAAAAAAAGCTTGTCTCTTTTCCTCTATCTAAATCATTTGATTTCCTTAATTAACTGTCTAGGTTGGAAGATTCATTGGTTATTTGCTTTATCAGTGAGATATATAGATATATATGTATATACACTGAATAAACAGCCTTCAAAATGATACTTTAGATTTACAACTTTCCTGGTAAAATAAAAGACATGATACATTTTTAGGCTTTTAACAAGGCCTTAGCCATTCTAAAACTGCTGGGTTATGGTTTTTCTAATAGCCTTACCTTCTCTCTTGCAACTCCAATTCTAAATATAGATTTATCATTATCTGATTTAGGTAAATGAAATAAAGCTAATTAGTGTACCCCAATATTTAGTAATTCATTGCAACCTGTTTCTAAGAGCCAACACTGAGTCACATATATTCTGGTTAAAATAACTAAAGAGATTGGTCAAGACAAGACATATGTATAAATAGTACCTATCCTTAGTAAGTAGTTGTTGATATGCAATATGTCATTAATACTGAATGTCTCCAGTGGAATATTTTATCCATTATTCAAAGAGACAAAAAGCCTGATTCTAATTTGCTGTATAATCAGGTTAAAATCAGTCCACAGGCAACACAGGAGTCAACATTTTTCTCCACTTAGAGAAGTGACTCCCATAAGCAGCTTGCATAAAGTGAAAGAATATCTCTCTATAGGGCAGAGGACAGCCATGCTTCCTCAAGTAGAGGCTGCAAACTACAAAAATGTAATCCTTACTGAAGATCTCCAGAATCCATACAATTATTAAAAAATATCTATCCTCTCTCTACATGAACCCCACTCCCCCAAAAATCCAATCAGTTAAGCAACCCTGAGAATATCTACTTCAGATCATATATGCCTTTCTTGGATTTTACTCTCTGAAAAGCATCAGGCCATTTTAACAAGCTGAAGTAATTTTTGGAAGTAAGAAATATAACATTATGCAGAATAATTTTAATGTCGTTGTTCTGAGAATAATTTTTCTGTCGTCGTTGGTTAAGATCAAATATTGACTTATATGGAATATATATCTCTATAAACAACAGTGTTAGAGACATATATTCTATATTCTGTTCTATAAACAACAAGAGCTGAAAGCTTCAGTAATGAAATAGTATCTTCAAAACTTTAGGAATAAATTTGCTAATGATTTTACTGAGCTCTCTCACCATCTATTTTTTAGGTCTAATGACTTTAAAGGTAAGTTACAGCTTTGTTACAGCTTTTGATTTTCTGCCTTTGAAATAAACATTTTTTAATCTACTTTTACTATATTTTTGATTCTTTTCCCATGTACATATGTATATTACAGGTTTTCATAACTATACAACATGTAATGGAAATAATAAATCAAGACAGAAATCACAGAGCTACACATCTCATCACTTTTTTCTCTGATAATGAGACTGTCTTGACTTCAGTTAGTGGCATGTAGACTGGTACTCAACACTGTCACATAAGTCACACATCATTTTTACTTTCCAAATACTAAGGATATTGAAATGATAATTCTTTATGGATGGGTGAAGATATGAGGCAAGCCTTGTGAACACACAGGAGCCAAAGTTTATGCTAAACAACACCCTAATACATTGAAAGTACCATAAATGAGAAACTAAAGGCAGAAAAAGAAGTATTGCAAATATGAGTATCAGCACCTAACCAGAGACAGCAAAGTGAGATCACTTAAAGTTATGGAAACTAGCACTGCCCACTGATCAGATTGAAAGGGGTAGACAGTGGTAGCACTGTCTTTAAAGGAACATAAATAAGAAGCTTGAAGTCAGATTTGGTTTCACTGCATCTTGGTTAGACTCACTAGAGACCAGTGATGTAGCTCAGCTATGAGATATTGTTCTGGAATGAGGGGAATTCAGTTTGCTTGGACCATGACCAGCAAAGTTATTTTGTACCTCTGAGGTGTGACTGTACAGGTGCTTTTGCTATTTGGTGTTTAAACCACATTTTACAAACCAGAAGGTGCTCAGAGTGTGCTTTCCTGACAGATATAGGTTTCTCCTATACTAATTTTAAAATCTTAAATAATTTATAAATTAGATACTTGTATTTGATCTGTTTGAAAGGAAAAGGTGAGAAGTTTAGGAAGAAGAAGAAAAATTTAAAAAATATAGGGAAGTATTTCTATTGACAGTAATATTATAGGGAAGTTATCAAAACCAGAGATCACAGGAAATGTAATACCTTAAATCAACAAGGGTGTAAACAGGTTAAATGAGTACCACAGGTAGAACACAGAAGGAAACAAAAGCTATCTGAAAATCACAGGTACTAGGTGAGAGTATTTGAGGTTTAAGAACACTAAATAACAAACTTACTAAGTCTGACAATATATTTGAAAGTCTAATGGATAGCTGGACACTTCAGGTAGGAATATGAGGAAAAGGAAGCAACAACTTGGAGTTGATATATTTCAGTCTAAATAACCTGGTTTTCTTTGTATACTTATTAAAAAACACAGCCAGCACTGTGAGTTAAAAATAGGTAGACATCTGGAGAACAATAAAATCTTAAAATTCAGAAAGTAAAACTTTAAAACAAACAGTGACAGAAACAGAACTACTTTTTGATGTTACAATCAAAAGTGGAATAGGTGAGGGGAAACAGTAGCCAAACTATGTCAAGATCTTAAATAGGCTTACAAAATGTTCTCTGAGCAAGATCTTACATTAGCTCAGTAAACACTGCCATGTGAAGTAAGATTCCAACTGGAATGCAAACAAAAGATGCTGATAAACAGCAGTGTGTATAAACTCAGGGATAAGTAAGCAAGATGTCCCTGAGGAAGTGTCAAGCTATTAGCTTTTTTCCACAACATAAAAGTATGAAGAGCATTAGGAGCACTTTGATTACATTACCACAATACTGACTGCTTTGGAAATACACAAATGTATTAAGCTCTAAGGAATAATCATTGTGGGCAAAGTGGATATTTTTGTGTTCCAGTGAAAGTGAATTAGAGTGCAGTGCAAAAGAGAGACAGACAGAATCGGAGGATGTTATAGTCATGCTCCACCTAGACATAAAAAAGGAACCCCTGTAACTCTGAGCCAAGCTCTTCATGCAGTGCAAACACTGTTAGGTATTGAACATAAAACTTGTGTTCATTCAAACTACTCTGTGAAGCCTCAACCCTAACCCTAAGCAGAACAGTAAAAGCAGCCTTTTGCTGAGGCACTCAGCACACTGCTGGTGCCAGGCAGAAAAGTGTGGAGGGAGCAATGCCAGGGCAGTGCCGTGCTCTCCTTGGCATGCCTTCTGTAGTTGCAGTGTCCCTAGAGCTCGGGACTTTGTGGTTTTTTAAGCCTAACTCCAAAAGGCAGGCTAGACTACACCTGATAATTTTGTTCACAGTCACTGAGCCATACTGACAGGCATTAGGGAGAGCAGACTGCACTATGTCCTTTGGGAGATGGGGACTGCTCTCACAGATCTCTGTGGCTTTCAACTCCTTCTCATGACTTACAGCCCACAGAACTTCAAAATGCCTGTCTTCAAAGGGGAACCAAATACCATCTTATGAGAGTTTATTCAGCACAAGTAGAACAGTTAACAAAGGAATAGGAAGGAATGAAGAAACAGGAAAACATGCAGTATTTTATTTCAAAAGAAAAATGATGCAGACTTGGGTTCTCCATTCTACAGTATCAGTAGACATGTATAATTTCAAATGCAAGTTGAAAGTTTAACTAGTTGATCATGGTATTTAAAATACTCATATGCATGTTCATTGGGTTGTGTCCATCCATGTCTCCAGCAGAAAAATACAATATACCATTCAAGGGAAGGTACTAATATAGAGATTTTTATGTTTAAAAAGAGACATGTATAAAAGTAACAAGTTAAAACTACAACCCATCTACAGCTATAATAATAAAAGTCTCTCTCTACCAGCTTTGCTTTTCTAATTAGCTGAATACTTGTCAAGAATGATTAATGAGCAATTGATTATAGCTTGCTGTTAACCTGGGATTAAAGATTAGAAAGCAAATCCTGAGTTAAATCTTTGTGCCTGAGAGGCACAAAGATTCTGCAACAGTGACTGTGCACAAGGACATACAGAATACCAAAGGAATTGTAATGAGGAGGTGACAGCAACACGATTCAGGGTGAGGCATCATTTTCTGTATGCAGTCATTTTAAGTCAGGTAACCTTTGCTTCACAAAAAGCTGAAAGCTTCTGGAAATTTGGCAGTGTTTCTCTTACTGTTCTGCTCAAATATCCCATTGCTCAAAAGACCTAAAACTGGCTTTGTCTGAGTGAGAAGAAAAGTACTTGTCAGTATTTCAGGAAACACAGAAAGACAGAGAAAAAAAAATGCTAAGGGATGTAAATGGTTCTCTCTATTATATGTGCTTTTTACTGAGAAGGAATCATACTGCCAATAATTCATAAGTTCTTGCCTGGCATAGTTTTAGAATCTCAGAAGAAAGTGACATGAAATAAAGTACAGTGTCCAGTACAGCTGGACAAAGATTTAGAAACTATACCATGATGATGGTATCTATATTGGAATAGAGATAAGATAGATTATGCAAACTTTTTCCTTTTTGGTAATTACAATATTTTTGATAGAGATACTTTGACATTCTCTAGGCAATTATTCTGTATGGTGCCAGAAAATTAAGCAACGATCTCCACTCAAGAGCAGGTTCCTCTGCTGAAGTAATCAGACAACCTCATCCAAATTAGTGAAATAATTTTATTTTCATCATCAGGGGATCCAGCTCTATTTCTTGGCTCTTCCTCCTCCTCCACAATTATTTTTGTTCTCTTTACACTGTGTTCTTTCAATAATGGTAAAGAATTTATTTCCTTTTCTTCCACCTACCATGTATAATTTTGAATTGGTTCAGTTTGCCAAAATCACAATTTTCAGGTGATATGTAAATACATCTTGAAATTAAATATGTCCTGCATCAGAAAAACGTTTCTCTGCCAAATTATATATACAGCTCAAATTTTAGAGATTGGTATCTCCTCTCCAATTGGGCTGTCAGGGCCATGATTTTGGCTTTATTAAAACAGGAATTTGGTACTTTTAATTGTATTTTATTCTACTACAAAACACCAATGATTTCACAAAAATGTTTTTCTGCACCAGACAGAAACTGCACAGAGGCAGACACTGACAGTTGAGAGAATGTGATCTGATGACATTATTCAGTGAGTGAGTCAGTGCATCTACTCAGGCATGAAAAAGAAAGGAACTGTGTTTTAATGTGGTATGTACTGTCACAGGATTATCAAAGGAAATACAAGTGGGAGACAATGTGCAGCTACATTAAATCCCTTAGCATTTGAGTTCCTCAGTGCTGTGCCTTGTAAGCAGAACATAAGAAACCTTTGGAGCACCAGCAGCGTGTGGCATAGCCTGCATAAAGAAAAGCAAAAGCTTTTGTGAATGCAAATCTCCTGTGGCAAAAGTACAACTGTTCTGGCCCATGAAATTGGAGTCTAACTGCAAAGTTGAAAGTCCATTCTAGGATTCAAACCTTTCTGCTGTTGAATATTTTCTGATGTTGGGATTTTTGCTCAAGGATGCTCTTAATGACTATGATTTTTTTTTTTTATGGCAGTAAGAAATATCAGCCTTTGGTCCCCATGTCTTGTAATCTGTAATTAATCAAATGCCATACAAATTTATAGTATATTAAAGATTATATTTTTCCAAATGTGAAATTTCACTTCCAAAAAGTGAAAGGAACACACTGAGAAATGAATTTTACGCCATATAGCAGATTTTCAAACACCCAACAAAATAAGCTGCTGTGTTTTAAGTGTGGTATGTGTGATCTGGCACCAATGATTACCTTTTCCTTTAAAAGAAATCTTCTCTTGAAGATCCACAATAATAAACAAGAAGATAGTTCTAGAGACTATCAGATAACATTCTGTAACAAACTACTGCTCTTCTTGCCCACTATGAGCTCCTTCTGTCATTAAACTTATTTAAGTAGACTAAAGAATATAACTCTTGTAAATGTCTGCTGCATTTTCTGTTAATTTAAAATAATAATAATAAAAAACCCTTGACTTGGTAAAAAGCAAACAGGAGAGGTGGAGCGAGAAAGAAGAGAGAGAAGGAAGTAGGGGCCCAAATGCCACTCTTCCTCTGCCTTGTGTTTCTCTTTTCCCTGCTTTTGTAAGGTCATTCTATAAAATCAGGTTTTATCAGGCACAATTAAGAAGCATTTCCCTGTATGGGTAAAAACCCTGACCTAGTTTGGTTTTTTAGGTAAACCAAATAGAGCAAAACAACTAAAAAGTGTTTAGACATATCATTCTGGTAAATGCAAGTTTCAAGTTCAAAGTGTCACCTTCTATTTGGGGTTTTAACCTGAGTCTCACAACACACATTTGCTATACACCCATTGTGGAGACACCCTGAATGGTACAGCGGAAGGATTATCTAACAGTCAGGTTTCAACCCAGGTTTCCAACTTTCAGAGCTGGTAAGATAAACTTGAAAATGTGGCCAAAAATCCTTGAAATGGTAAGGTAGGAAAATAATAATAACTGCAAAAGAAGCCATGGAAATTTAGAATCCTTTAATCTGAGAGAGAGATTGACTGGTTAACTGGGATTAGAAATTCTGAAGGATAGGCTCTACATTTAAGAACTGCATAATTCCCATTAAGGCATTGAAAACACATGGTGATGTCTTCCAGGCCACTGTATTACCCTGATGGTAGATAGCGCAAATTGCCATTTCCAAGCTTGAGCTCACTAAAAGGAAGCAGGCTCTGAGGACCTTACAGAGACACTGCAGAAAGGAGATCACAAAATGAAGCACTTTGCAGCTGCTAAAGACCAGCCAAGATGTCTGCCAGCATAAAAGACTCAAGATACTATGTCACAGATATTTTTGGATATATCTGAACAGAGCAACATAGTTGGGATTCTTTTTCTGATGCCTCTAAACTCAAGACCTAAAAGAAGTTACACATTTGAAGAGACACTGAAGTGAAAAGGAAATCTTAAAGTGCAGAAAAGAAAAAAAAATTAGTCTCATGAAGTGTTTCAGACTCCACATTCATGTGTTGAAAGAGTTAGCTATTTATAATTTTAAAATAATGCTGTATCACTGTGTATTATTTAACTGCAAAAAAGGAAATGATAGAGATATTTCTTTTTTTCCTCAAATTCTGGAGGAGAAGGAAAAAGTTGTTATGTACTTAAATTGTATTTACTGAATTTAAATTACACTTTGCACACTTTAAAGATATTTGTAGCAAACAGTAGAGTTACCAACTAGTAACTGCAAAGGACATAATAATTTAGTGGTATTAGCATACTTGGTATGTTTTTCAGCAAGTGAATTAATTATAAGTTGTGTACTTTTTATTATTCATTGAATGCTTAGTCTGTAAGTGTTTAATTTGAAACATTACTGATTTGCAATATGTTTCAAGTTTAGTGTTTGACTACATTCACTTTCCTTTCTGTCATTATCTGCTGATTAGTTTACCTATAATTGAAGTCAATAAAGTCTCCTTAATGTACTGTACTGCTCTGTATCATTAAATATTGGTTGTAATCATGGAACTACTTAAGTGCTTTGGAATTGCAAGAACATGTAAAGGATGCTCTCATATTCTCTTTCTTACTGCATGAACACTTAAACATCCAAAACATGAATTAGTAGCAATTTTATTTTAAATTGTAATCACTAGTTGTAATGGCACCCCATTACCTTAAATTCTGGTTTAGTTGCAAAATTAGTGTGTAGTCAGCAACTGGAATAAACAAGTGATCCTTAAGCAACAATAGCACATATTATAAGGAGATTCCTATTCAAATAAAATAGAGCAAAGTGCCATGTGGTCCTTCACCCTCCAGAGAATCTGACTCAGGCATTTCTTTCTGTCCTAAAAGTCTGTGTGGCAGCATAATGTCAGAGACATCTCCAAAACACCAAGAATCTCAAAAATTGTTCAATAAAGCAAAAAGGAAACCATGTGCTAAAGTGTTTTGCTCAATCAAGGTCTCAATCTGTTCATTGTAGTCCTAGAAATATTGGGAGTGAAGGTCTCCACATCAGATACCTAAGCTTTCTTCAGCAGGCCTTAAGAAGGGGTAGGGTGCCAGGAATATGACTTAAAATGGGAGGCTTACCAGAGGGACTGTGCCAACTTTGAGAAATGGAGTAGTCAAGGGAAAGGATAGGAAAGGATAGTCACATTCTGCTTTGCACTCACTAGACCCCATCTAGAATATTGCATCCAGTTATGGACCCCCTCCACTACAATAAAGGCAGGAGTTCAGGGAAAGGCTACCAGAATCATCAAGGTTGTTGTTCAGCCTGAAAGGAGAGGCTGAGGGACCAGGTCTTGTTGAGTCTGAAGGAAAGATGGCTTTAGGGAAACCTAAATAAGGAACCATACCAAGAAGATGAAGCCATGTCCTTGAAAGCACTGATTGGGAAGAAGACAAGACAATAGTAATAAGATGGAGAAATATCAGACTGGACATAGGGAAAGCTTTTATCTGTACAAGTACAGTGGAGTAGTTGTCCTGGGAGACTGTGCACTCCGTCCTTCAATGTTTTTAAATACCCATCTGCATATGGCCCTGGGAAACGTGGTCTGATTCTGCAGCTGACCCTGCCTGAATGGGAGGTTGTATGAGAAACCTCCTTGTTTCCTTACAACATGAATTATTGTCCCATTTAGTGACATGTTTTAATACTGTGACCTTTTAAAAAGAGACAGTACCAACTACAAACAATCAGTTCAAATTTGAGAATGCCCACAGAGATAGATAGAAAAAATATGTGCTTACTTTTCCATTGCTGTGAGCTGTCCTACCAGCAGACAAGACTGGGACCAACACTATTGCCACTACTGGAATAAAGCAGGTTGATGTTTGGCTAGCAGGGGTTGCTGACAAGGGATCTTTCATTCTCCTACCCTCTTTCATGTCATAGGATGGAAGGTAGGAGACCTTCACATATTTAGTCAGACTTTCTCTAAAACTGCTATAGTACTGAAAATGAACAGTACAAAAAATTGTATTTAAGCACTCTGTAAGTTATGAGAGTAGCTAATGCATTTTAAATCCTTAACTATGAAATTGTTCAATTGATACACCTGTATAAATATATTGCCATAGGCTGTACATTAAATATAAGACCAATGAAGTGGAAAACTGATTTTTCAGTGTGATGTGATTTACTGACAGGGCATTTTTCTTCCTCAGTGAAAAATAAATATATAAATAATAAAAATAAATAATAAATATTCCGCTCTGCAATGACAACATTGAGCCCCATTATCAGCCATGGATGCATCCCATAAATTGCCAACAGCATATGTCTATAGACATCACTGTAACCATTTCATTAGTGGTATGCTTTGTCTTTTCTTGGAATAGATCTAGGCTGACCTTACCTGTGAACACTGTAAAAAAAAAGTGTTGTGTTATTTTCTCTGGTATTTTTGACTAATTTGCCAACCTCATTCTGCAGCAGTTGCTCAAAAGCTCAAAGCTTCTTCCTTATTTTCAAACAATCATCTCAGCAGAGCACTTCTCCTTTTGAGCAGCACAGTAGTTGTGTTAGGACTCACAAGGCACTACAGAAGCCTCTCAAACTGCTTGTGCTTTTGCTGTGCTGCTTTCTGAAGTACCCCACAGGAGACCTGCAGAGCTAAGGATTTTCCAAATTGTTACTTAGCTCTGAAGATTTAGTTAGAATGTTCATCCTGACTAAAATAAATACTATAAAGCAAGAAGGTCTGTGAATGTGTAAAAGTTCTGTCTGAGCTGTGCACAATCTAAATTCTGCAAAATGTAGTCAGTCTCAAAAGTGGAGAAGGATAAACAAAGCACATCCCCTCTTCCTTTCTCCCTACCTCTGAAGTGGGACAGATGCACAGAGGAATCACCTACACCATTTTTAATGCTTTTGCTGTAGAAGTACTGAGACAATTTAAAGACTGCACCTCCTCGAGCACTAAACTTTTTAAATCACTCTCCAATATTGTCAAAGCCTAATATTTGGTAAATATTCTGAAGTTTGAGTTTAATGCAGAAAGAATCACGCGAGACCAACAATTCATTTAATCTGTCCTTCTTTAAACAATACTCCAGTATCACCTGATACCATATGACTGAAAGAGTAAGCAAATTTGGAACAGGTTTCCAGGGAGACTTATATTTAGATTTTTAAGTGATGATTCTCACTTTAATTGAAATTATAGAAACACACCCACTGTAAATATTTATGCCACCAACAATGACATTAACAAATTCTTATCATTTAGAGTAAGAGTACGAGTTTTAACTTCTAATGACTGGAATCACTTCTACTTTGGAAAAGCAAGAGATTATTCTTGTAAAAAAACATAATAAATCTGGGTATTGTCCCAGAAGGTTTAAAGTAAGATTTAACGGTTTGAGTATTTTGTTCAATTTTTCTCAAACAGATTACACTCCAGTTGCATTTTATATTTTTTTTTCTTTTCTTTTTTTACTTCATCCCCCCTCTTTGTATAATTGCAGATCTATTTGGCTCCTTTATAATTGTCTCCACTTAAATAATATCCCTTTCTAAGTCATCTAGTTTCTGCTTCCAAATCTCCCGACTAATGCATAATACGATATTACACCACCTCTTGAAGCCAACTTACAAGCTTACCAAAACATTGCTGGAAAAACTTAACATTCTTATTTTTATATGTTTCCCAACAGAAGGTCAATTAGTTTTGGAAGTCTTCAGGATCTCATAATATGGACAGGAGATTTTTACGATTTATTTTTAGTTTCAGAAGGTTTCAATTAGATGCTGAGAGTGAAAGAGTCACAGTTGAGGATGTGGGGGTTTCTGTTCTAGCTGCAGGCCTAAAATGATATGATGAATCACCAAAGCAGAAAACTATTCTACTTTCTTATCGGACCTGTATTCTTCTAAGATGGAAAGTATTACACTAAAAGATACGAATATCCCTGCTTATTTTCCATGTATAGAACAAGTGAGCCCTGTCTTATTCATTTAACTGACAGAAGTTCTAGAAAATACTCCAATGTTATAAAGAATTATCATTCCCCTTTTTTTCCTGCTGTTTTTTATACCTCCAGACACTTCAAAACAGAATTCTAAGTATTACACAACATGGCTCTTGCTCCATCTCTAGGGGGTAAACATTTGTTGTAGCCCTCCATGAACTAATCAGTAGGGGCTGGGAAGTTGTCCCAGGAGCACTGAGCAGGAGTCTGAAGGTGGAAAAGGAAGACGGCCCAGAACAGCACAGCCCCAGCTCCACGGGACCCTCTCTTTCAATCACCACTTTCCTGTCACAACAGCCAGAATGGCTGACTCACAGCACACTTATGCCTGGTCCTCCACACAATCAATACTATCTAGCTGCACGATTTAGTAAATTATACAGCTAAGATATACTTCATGGATGAATGTCACAGGTTAAAGTCTGCCCTAAGCAAAACTCATTAAAATGAGATCTTCACTACATTGCCCAGATTTAACTCCTTACACAGCTGGAATTAAAAGTATAATGGTACACTTAATTTGAAGTAGAATCTGAGATTAAATTAGTTAAATAACAGCATTTTTTGGTTCAACTACTGAAAACATAATCAGAAAAGCCAGATGCACAGAAAACATGGAAATGTTACAACTGTAGAATTTATCAGATCATACATGAAATAAATGCTACACAGTAGATCTTAAACTGAATGGAATCATTCAATTCATCATGGAAGTCATTATCAAATACCTCTGCATGTATAAGAGGCTGGGACGTTAGATCATCAGGATTTGAATCATCATGGAAGTCATTATCAAATACCTCTGCATGTATAAGAGGCTGGGACATTAGATCATCAGGATTTGAATGAAACTTAGACAGCTGGTTGTAACTGAACATGTAATTCACTTAAATTTTATTGTAGTTAATTGCTGTAAGAAATAAACGAGAAAATTGCTGTCTTACCCCTCTCTGAAAATTACAGTCTAGATAAAACAAACACTTTGAAGACAGTGTTTCTATGAAGGAACTTATAACTTTAAAGAAGGAGATTGCTTACACAGCAGGATACAAACTACAGCAATTAAAAAAAAACCAAAAGGCTTTTGGCTTATGTAGTAATTCTGCCAGGCAGATGATTTGTAAGAAAACATAGTATACCTGCTGCAGTTTGTCAGTGGTACAATTTATTTGCAAAATCTATGTAATATGCATCTACCATATTCTTGAATGGGTAACAGATCAGCATAGAATTGAAGAGAGGAAAAATCAACTGCACTGTGCATACTGCTGTTTTCCATGTAATAGAAAGTTTGGCAAAATATGTTAATATCAAAATCACCAAAAGAGTAGGAGACACAGAGATTTGAGCATCTTCAATCTACATCTGCCAGTTTCAGAAAACCTGCATCTCTGATCTTTTCATTATTATCCTGGGGAAGACAATAATGTCAGGGTTTTAAACCACTATGGTGAACATTAAATTTTAATCTTCTTGTGGAGCTTTAAGTGGATTTTTTTCTCCATGTAACACCAACAGCATCAACAAAGAGGAAGAAAGAAAACAACAAAAAAACTCAGTCTTACCCATCAGCGTGTTCCAACAGAAACCTTAATCTTTCATGCTCTCCTTAGTTTTTGAGAAGTCTTTTTAAGGAAGTCTTTTTGATCCCCTTAAGTACAGCAAGAAGTCATGAAGAGACATTTAAAAATATTGCTCTGGAATCTCTTCTTCCTTTTCTTTTAAGGTTGAAAGTGAATTTATCTTAAAGATTTATTATTCTGCATTGTTGAATAAGCCAGATGGGTTTTAAAGGAAGTCCTGAATTGTTTCTACATCTAAATTATCTGAAGCTTGATGAGGCCCAGCTCTTCCCCTTCTTCCAAGAGGGCACTCAAGGAGAGATTCTGAGGCAGAAAAAAAAATCACCATCATGAGTAAACATTAAAAACCACACCTGTAGGTTGTAGGAGCTGTGATTGGATGATTTAATTTTGAAGTTGTTTGCTTGGGGGGAGTCCTTTAAAATTGATTAAACAAAGGTTTTCTAAATGACAGCTATTACTGATGCAGTATAGGTAGGCAAAGTGAGATATGATCATTATTTTAGTTATATCAGAAATCACACCTTCATCCCTGTGAATAAGTTAATAACTTTACTCCCCTCAGCCCCGTCCCTATCATCTTCATCTCATTCTCAATATCTAAGGATGTTTCAAACTGATCACAATCTTCCCCTCCTGCTGATTTCAGCCACTGTCTTCCCTATCCGTTCTTTCTAAGCTTGCATGAAATCTTCTCCTCCTGACCTAATAATGTGTGTGATGCAATTTCACAGGTATCTTTCTTAAGCTGCTATCTACTAATATATACTATTTGTCATCCTACATCAGCTGATGCTGCTTTTGTAGTATTCTTATGAGCTCCTCAGATCACAAGAAACAGGGAATCCTGCAGGTACTAGCTCTTATGACAAACTGATTCTACTCTGGCTGAGAGAAGGCACCTAAATCTTTCCATAACTTCCTGATAATTTTTTGATGATCACAGCCAGCAGATGCAGATTTACTGATATATAAAAGACTAAGATTTAAATCTAGTCTGCCCTGGCCAGGTGTCATAATTTAAGCCAGGCTGGAAGTAAAGCCCCACACAGCCTCTCCTCTGTCCCTACCCCTTCTGTTGAGAATCAAACAAAAGGCAGAGATTATGGGTTGAGATAGCAATTTTCTGGAAGCAGCAATGAGACAAGAAAATGGGCAGTAACAACAGCAATATTAGTAACAGTATTAAAAGAGGATAATTACACGCAAAATGTTCACTGAGTTTGAGGTAACATGACTGCAGCCAGCACCACCCTACTGCTCCCTCCACCACTTTTTGTCCTGACCAGAAAGGGATGTCCATCTCCTTGGAATCAAGAAAGAGAGAGTTCTTTCCCCCTCACCCCAGGCAATGAAAAACAATGGCTGACAATGAGACCAGCATTACCCCACTACTCCATTCTCTATTCATTCCCACAGAAAAGGACAAAGTGCCAGCAGATGTTCCATACCCCACTTTTTTCCTCCACCCCAAGCCATGACCCCTTTTTCTTCAAAGTGGGAATCCTTTACTTCCTAGAGATCATGTGAATGGTAGAGAATAATAACCTGCATGCCCACATTGCTCCTAACGTCCTAAAACTAGGGTATCAGGTCAACATGCATTTAATATTCCTTAAGAATATTACTTTAATACCTAAATGAGTTCTGCATCAGAATCCTCAACTCCCAGAATGAGAATCTTTATGTAATTGAAAATTACGGGATTTTGGTTTTGACACTGTAGTCACATAGTGCTAGCTAATTCTCTACTATTTTCTTCCAGCATCCATGAAAACCAGATTCTTGGTTTGTCTGAGCATATTTTGCAAAGTGCATCTCAAGAATTTGACTAGGGCAGCTTGGATCTTTTTCCCTTAATTGAAGGTTTTCCTCCAATTCAGTCTCTCTGGAGAATTAGACCAGTGTTTTCAGTGTCTGCCTTTTGTATTCCACACTTGTTCTTCTCTCGCTTCTCATTAGCAATGTTTTTGTCCCAATCACTAACTGTACCTCATCTTCATTTATACTTCTTCTAAAAGTAATTTAAATATCATGATTAGTGATTTCCTTCCAAGACATATCTGAAAAAGATTATTCAATGCCTTTCTTTTCAACTGTGGAAGATTCCCGGTGGTTCACTTGAAATATTCACGTTTCCTCCAGGCAGTCCCTTCCATGTCAGCCTGTTGAGTGCTTTTAGGTTTGCAGACAAAAGCAAACTTGCAAGACATGCAGACAGCTTGTGAGGTAAGACTCGTGAGCTTTGAGGGGCTTGTTTGCCTGCAGGGTGAACACAGTTCACTGCAGATCTACCAAAGTTCCATTTTGTTAATAAATGTACAGCATGTAGCAGCTAAATGAAAATTGAAATTCAGTAGTAATTCCTGAAGGACCTCAGGGGTGCATTACACCGACAGAATGCCAATTTGTATCTTTAATAGGATATTATACTTGTGAAACATCAAAATCATTTTATATGGATGCATGTCACAACATGCTGAAGAATCCTTGTGGTTAGAAGAGTAACATAGTCATAATAAAAATCGTAATTTCACCTTTTATCTTTCTAACTTGACTATATATCTGATGGTACTAAAATACACCACAAAAAAATCATATTGTTAAAGAAAATTCAAGAAATTCTCAAATATAAGAACTCCTAAAACACACTCCACTGGCTCCATTAGCAAGGTTTAAATTTGCCCTATCTCACAGAGGAAATACCATGACTACTTTAACGTGTATTGCTTCTTATGGAGACATGGCTTTGCAAGGCATTTTGTTATTTTGTTATTTTATTTTCTTTAACTGTTTTGTGTATCCAGTGAGTCTTGAGGGAGATTTCAGTCACCTTTTAAGTAGTCATGCTACATAAGTTGGAAATATTAACCACTTCTCATACCCTGAGTACTGATATATTTTGGATATAAGCTGAGTTAATACTAACTTTAGGCTGCTTCAATGATGGATTATTGATTTAAAAATTAGTTTACCAGTGTGATGAGTAATCCCAGCCAGCAGCCAAGTATCCACATAGTTGCTCTCCCCCACCCTACCCAGAAGGCTTGGAGAAGGAATATGAAGACCAAAAGCAAGAAAACTCATGGATCAAAATAAAGACAGATGAATCAGTGAAGAAAAAAGAGGGAGAAAAAAAAAAATTAAGTCATGCACATGAAATCACTCACAACCTCCCTAAGCCTCAGCTTTTATTGCCACAAGTGATAATATATGGTAGAGAATACCTTTTTGGTTTAGGTCAGTGTCATGGGTTAAAAATGAAATATGACCTTGCAAGGACCTTAGAGCCTTTGGGGGCAGATGAGCACCTATCAGGGGCCTGTCCTTGGAGGTTTACGTTTGGTTTCAGCCATTAAGGGGACAAGAAAGCGACTCTTTGGAGAAACTACATAAGTTGTGAATTACTGGATCTGCCCTCTCTCTGCTCTGGGATTTTCACCAGGTAATATCGTGTGGTAGCTGCCACACGGGGCCGAGCGGGGCCTGGTCCTCACTGCCCCTGGGCAACCGGGCCAGGCCTGGCTGGGCTCCAGGAACAGCACTCCCCATGTGGGGAGCAGCCCAGCCATGCTGGAGGGCCCAGCCACCATGGGCAGTGGGAGAGAGGAAGGAAAGCCCTGGCAGCTGCTGCTGTCGCTGGCCAGGATGGGGGAGAGTTCTCCCTCTCCCCTCCCTCCTTCAAGCCTCTGGTGGCCGCAGCCTCGCAGGAGAGCGGCCCGGGCCATGAGACCAAGGGGTGGAGAAAGAAACATCCATCGACTGCCCAGCAGCATGGCCTGGAATTCTTCGCAGCTCCCGTGTGAGAGACCTCGTGATCAGTGCAGGCCTGGGCATGTTTAACTTTTTCCTTACCAGAAGATGAACTTTTCAAAGCACTGACCCTTTTCCCCAGAGTGAAAACAAGGCAAAGTGATTGAACCATAAAAAGGCATAGCATGAAATGGAGTCAAAGAAAGAGTAGAGAGACGACTCGAGAGAAGAAAAGGAGTAGCCCATATGGCTGTAACATTTCTGTATTCATGGAGAATGGACCTTCTTTTCCTGTAATATATAAATGCTGTTTGTAGGGGGGAATGCGTGGCTCTAGCTGGAAGTGATGTGAGTCCCTTCGCTCCTAGGGAAAAAGGAGATTTTGCAGTTTGAGATAAAGATGATTTTGGAGATAGAAGAGAATTTTGGTTGTTATGATAGAAGAGGCATGCTTGGTACCCTAATAATCAGTTTATGACCTATGTGCAGTGTTCGGGCAGCAGCCATAGGTAGGATCTGTAGAAGTGTGATCTCCATAAGAAGCAGAAAGACTCTTTTCCTAGAGGAACAGATGGAAGATTATTTTTAAATGGTAATCCTGACTGAAGTTACAGGTTTTATCTTTTTATGTTTTAAGTAGGAAGGTGAATATTTGTGATGGAGAAGGGAGGATGTTTTGAAGGTTTTTATTTTCCATTTGTTTGTTTCTTTTTGTCTTATCCTTAATGTGTGTGAATAAACTTTTTTGTAATTTTAAGGTAAGCCTGTTTCACTTTTTTGAGTTTCCCTAGTCATATATAAAATAATATTAAACACTAAACCATTGCAGTCAGTAGTCCTGGCTATGTCTCCTCCCAATCTCTTGCCCACCCCCAGCATACTCATTTAGGCAGAACAGAGAGAAAAAAAAAAAAGAATGCCTTGTCACTGTGCAAACCACTGCTCAGAGTTAGCCCAGAAACGTTTACTGCTTTAAGTCACAAATCCAAAACATGGCAGCACACTGACTGCTATGAAGATAATTTATTCCATCCAGACCTGGTACTACCTTCTAAGCCAGCACCACTGTTTGCAAAGATTGCAGGCACTGTACTGATCTTCTATCCACTGATCTTCTATGCTGCAGTATCAAAAATTTTAAGTTATGGTTTATGTTGACATTTAAACTTAATTTTTTTGCTTGTATTGACACCCTTTAAAAGGAAGCATAAACAAAAAGAATAAGTTGCAATCATGGAAAACATTAAACAATTCTAGCACACTGAGATTTTGGGAGTTTTTTCTGCTCTGGTTTGGACCACAGTTTTAAGGTCACTTTTTTGTCTTCTCAGTACAAAAACAGTGTCATTCTCTCAGAACCCACCAATAAAAGTTAATCTGGGACATTTTCTAGTTTATTACATCAGCATTCCAGCACACTACAGCTGTGAACACAGCTTCAGCGGCACTTTCCACAGATCTGCATTTACAGTCAACAGTCACATGCAGTTACTAATAGATTTAAAATTTTAAAAAAAAACTCATTACTTTTTTATTTAATAAGGAACTTTTTTCAGT
The DNA here is from genome assembly GCA_013389925.1 of Aegithalos caudatus. NCBI lineage: Eukaryota > Metazoa > Chordata > Aves > Passeriformes > Aegithalidae > Aegithalos > Aegithalos caudatus. Next base: position 111,288 of record WEIU01000045.1, on the reverse strand, counting down.
TGTCGCCTCTTAACACTGAAATTTAACTCCTGTTGGCTGTAAGTGGATGACTCAGTAAGTTCATGCCTACAATACTTACACTCCTTCTTCAATCTATAACCTTGGAGGAGAGAGGAAGAAGATGAGTCCTCAAGGTTTCTTTTGAATCCAGTCTAGATTACTAATATGCAGAAACCATTGCCATACCAACAGCTGTTGAATAGTAACAGCAATTAAGTAGGTCTTTTCCTAGCAGGTATCTGTCCTTGCAATTAACTCATACCCATATTGTAAGTCTCAGGTGAGCATATTAGGAGTAGGGACAGGTTATTCCAATACCCTAAGGGCTTGTATGTCCTAAAATTATGAATTTGCCTTTTGAGTGCATTACAGTTCAAATTCAAACTGCAGCCTATTCTCTGATTAATTGCTAGACTGGAAATATAAGTTGTGAACTTTTTGATAAAGCAAAATAAGTTAGATCTCCACTAAACCCAAACAGGACTAATTTTTACTCCTTAGTTTCATCAGGGCTAAAAATAACTCCTTCAGTCTTCCTCTAATGTGGACATTGTTTTAAAAATAATGAATGTAGTATTAAAGATTAGTATTTCAGATAAATAAGTTTGGGGTGATTTTACCCAATAAGATAGTTTTAACATGTATTATCTGATGCAGACAAATTTTTACATTTAGACAACTATGGCATTTTATGTAGCAAAGGAGAGATGAAACCTAAGAAAATTCAAGGTGTACTTTAGTATATAAAACCTAAGTAGAGTTTTGGTTGCATATGATTATATCATTTAGTTGTCCCTTTGCATAGAAAGGATATAATAATTAATATTTGGAATCTATCATTTGTGGGAGAAAGTAGGTAGCAGGCACTATATGGTCACCAGGGAATACTCTCATAGTTTCAAAACAAAGCAGAAATATTCTCTTTGTAATGACTGCCAGGGAATGGTTCTCTTAGAAAATGCATTCCTTTGAGATGCAACAAAATCAATTCACAGAACTACAGAATGATTGGGGTTGGAGGGAAGCTGTGGTGGGCATCTTGTACAACCTCCCTGGTCAAGCAGGGCCAAATTCTCAGACACTTTTGAGTAAGAGAAATAGTACTGCAAGAAAAGAACCATCAACACTTCTGCTTTCCTCCCTACTTCTGAATTTCTCATAAAGAGGTGTAAAGTCTAGACTGATATAGAATAGAGAGGTTTTAAATATGAAAACATGACACACTTTCCACTTATTGTGTGTTGGAGGTTGAGTATTGTTTCCTTTGTGTTAGCTGAATTTTTTCCTTTAGGTTGCTAGGAAATTAATTCCTGGGTACTTAACCAAAACAAAGGGGTGGCCAAGCATGAGTTTCAGAGCTGATATTTTCTGATAATGGGCCATTAATGCTCACCAATGACATGAGACATTCCATCACCCCATTGGGAGATGCTCCACCCAGCTGGGGGGACCCAAGCATTCCTACCCAGATAAAAAGGGGAGACATAGGAACAGCAGGACATCCTGTTTCTCCACTGGATTCCCGGAGGAAGACTGGACCCATCTCGCCCCCACTGGCCTTTCTACAGGACCATTTCTACTCCACAGAACTGTATCTGTTATACCAGAAGGATTCATCTGGACTGCTTCTAACACCCTGACCAACAGGGTGTCAGATCACGTTGCTGACTGTGTCAGGGTTTTCTAGGGTTTTTTTATTTGTTTTATTTGCATATTTATTTTATTTTCTGTAACACTACATTTATATTTTTAATATTCCTATTAAAGGTCTGTTATTCCTATTCCCAAAACTTTGCCTGAGAGCCCCTAATTGCAAAATTATAATAATTTGAGGGAGGGGTTTGCATTCTCTATTCAAAGGCAATTTCCACTTTTTGCTGGCAGATACCTGTCCTTTTAAAACTAGGACATTATGCTAAAACAATTCCAGCTACTCTGGTACTTGTACTCAGATCCTGGTCAAATGGGAAAAAAAAAAAAAAAGGCAAAAAGATTGTCATTGTTTACCATTAGAAGAAGAGGAAAGAAAGAGTTGGGAAGAGAATGGAAATAAGAAAGTCAAGATAAAGGCAGCTTAATAAAGCAAAGGCAAAGGTCATGTTTGAAAGCAAGTTATACAAAAGATTTATTCTTTACTTCCCATCAATAGGCAATGCCCAGACACTTCCCTAGAAGCCAGGCTTCAGTGCAGGTAGTATCTGGCCCAGAAGACAGAAGTCATAAGTAACAAATTCCCCTTGCTCTTCTCTCTCCTCCTTTCTTTTAGCTTTTATTGTTGACCAGAAACTATAAGGTAAGGAATGTCCTTTGGTCGGTTTGGGCCAGCTGTCCTAGTTGTGTCCCTGCCTAAGTTCCTGCCCACCCCCAGCGTACTGATGGGGAGCCAGTGCTGAAGCTGTGCCAGCACTGCCCAGCAGTAGCCAAAGCACTGGGGTGTTACCAGCACATTTCCAGCTACCAAGGCAGAGCACTGCTGTGGGAAAAAGAACTCCAGCTCAGCCAGACCCAATACACTTCCACTTGTTTTCTTCCCTTTTCTGTGTCCAGCAGCCTTTGTAGTATAAGTGGACATCAGTGACATAAAAGTATTACACCTTGCTGAACATCATCAGTTTTGTTTGAATTGAAAGCAAATGCTTTAAGTTAATTGGGGGGGATGAATATTTAGCATACAAAGTGAATATTTTTTGTTTTGTAAATGTATGTTCTGATTTTTTAAAATCTGGTTTATCATATTAGAAATCAAATTTCCAGAATTTGTGTTGTTCTTATGCTGCCACTTCTTTTCCCCCTCCATGTGAGAGTAAAACTTATTTCCAGGAAAAAAAAATAGTGTGACAAGCATTATTGAAAGCCAGTGTTCATAATATTTGAAATTATCACAGTATAGAGCTGTACATTCTGTATCAATAAATCTACATTTGAGCTTGGGGTTGTCCCTTAGACAATATCTATTTGAAGCCTTGAGATGTAGCAACAGCTACAGAAGTAAAAATAAATTCAAAGGTCAACAGTGGTAGAAAACATTTTAGTAACACCTAAAATAATGTCCATTCATTCTTTACTAAACATTACATTTAGCCACTGCAGAAACTAGGATACCAATGAATCTTTCAAAGGTAAATAACCATACTATAATAAAATTATATGTAAAGCATTTTAAAGTATAGTTGTTGAGTCCAAGTATTTATGAGATAGAGAAAGCTAAAGCTATATGCTACAGGGAACAAAAAGTAATTTAAAATACCTATGCATATTGAATTTCCTGAAATAGTAGGCTTCATATGAACTGGTCTGAGCCTGTGATGTACTTCTAAGTCCAATATAGCTACATTATTTTTTCTTCAGTAAAGATAATTAAAGATGTTGTGTTCCATACAGTGACCACAGAAGTTGCTTTAATGCTGATGACGGGTCATGGAAACCACCTTACTGTAGCAAATCAAACTTAGGGATAGTTTGGATACTTTTTCAAATGACATTAGAAGATGGGTCATACAGATACACATATGTACTTTAAAATTACATTGAAGATAATTTTAAAGGCCTTTGACTATGACTAGAATCTGTTAATGTTATAACTTTTTAAAGGTCTCTCAGTTCCCATATATCTTTGTGTTTCAAGTTGGAAATTCATCAGAAAAGAGAAAACAAATGCAGAACAAATGCTTCAGTCATTTAATTGTCATTTTACATGTATCTCACTACCTACAGCAATGTGTGATAGCCATTTCATGAAGGACTTTAAAATCACCCACAGTAAGGACAGCTGCTGACATTTGATAATGTAAGCATGCAGAGTGGAATATTCTAATATTTCAATGAATATTATCATTCCTTGGGTTAGCATGTTAGCTGGAGACTGTGGCTGTGACTAATCCCTCAGGAGGCAGGTGTTCATTAATTTCAATCATAATTCACTAACAAGACTAATTATTTAAAAATTAAAAATTAAAAGGTGAAGAAGATAGAGAGGAAAGGTCAGGACAGTTGTAAACAAAATCATTTGCTATCTCAAGATAGATGGTCTTAAGTTTAATATTTTGTATAAGTGGACAATCTCAGAAAGACTAGCTTGACAGAATAGTTCACTGGAATAGTTCAGGTCTTTGATTCAATGCTTGACAAATGGAACAGACATGATTAGTTTTGGTCTGCAAGTGTGATGCTTGCATTGATTTTCCTTTGATATGAGGTTCATTGCCGAATTTCAAAATGGAAACTGTTGTTTACACTTCATTCCTTCATATTTCCCACCCTCAGCCATAATTTCACCAATTGCCTTTTTTAATGAAGAAAAATGATGAAAAATAGTGAGCTGCCAGAAGCTGTTTTTCCAGCTACAGATCTATGCATGTAACCACATATTTTTCATCTGTTCTTCTCTCCCAAACTGTCTTTAAAAATAACAATTTATTTTTGAACTACTTGTAGCAATATTTAACCACTGAACCCTTTAATTACTTAAACTACTGACAAGCAGGGCTCACTCAAATGCTGAGATAATAGTTTTGTACATGCAAGCTGAATTAAAAAGGTAAATGAATGAACCTTTCAATTTTTAATAACCTTCCAGTTTTTGGTAGAAGCCGAACGTTCCTGAATGGTAAAGATGCCACAAAAATACATACGTGAGTGTGTGCAGGTATGTACACACATATGGAACTATTTATTTCTTTGACCAAGTATTTTGTGTTCAGCTTTTTNGTCATATAAAAGGTACAATCTAAACTAAGGTTGTGACCTACACAGCTTCCTGGTACACTGAAACTGTCACCTGCAAATGACTTGCAATCCTAATTTAGCACAGGATTGAATACATACAAAAAGGGTTTCACTTTCCCTTTCAGCTAAAGAGGAACCCTAGATTTCTTTTCTACAGTAGATACTTTCTTTTAGAAGGATAAAAGAATGCTGGGAGAACATGCTCAGAAGCACTGCTCAAAAAAACATATAGCAAAAAAGTGAATCTGTAATATGGTCAGAAACACTTCCCTAAATCTTTATACTTTTCTTGGCTCTTAAACCTAGTGTAACTCTGCTTTGGATTTCATCAGCATTATATTATTTATAAGTGCCAAATACTCAGGATACCATGAAAAAAAATGGAACTGAAAAGCAGGGATACCAATTTTTGTTCTTAGTTGAAACTTGATGTGAAGAAAGCAGATTTAAGATCCCTGTGTATGTCACATGGGACTCTTCAGAGCCATCAAAGCTCATAAATCCTCTGGACTAGGACTTGACAGAGAACAAGGGAGGTGAACCACACAGTCTGCCCTAAGCACTCCACAGCCCTCAGGCTACAAAGAATTCAGGGATTCCTGTATTTAGATCCACCTTGTTCCTTCTGTCTCACAGGAAGGGATATGCATGTGTTCTTACCAACTGAAGCACACGGATGATCTTCAAGCACCAAAAACCCACAAAAACCACTTTTCTTTTTTTCACATAAATCACATTTCATCCAATTTTTCATGTGATATAAATGTATTTCATACTAATGCCCTATGTATTTACCATTTCTCATTCTCCAGTGAGAAAATAATTATAATAATATTAATAATAATGCCATGAGAGACAAGAATGATTCTAGGGTCTTCTAAGTATACTTTCCCTACTCGTATAATAGAAGTGATGATTTTTTTTAAATAGAATATAGAAAAGTGTGCCCCAGCTAGTTCACAAGATAAAAAATAAAATAAAATAAAATAAAAAATATAGATAAAGAATAGTTCAGATCTAAGTATATAATGGAGACTGAACATTATTTAGTTGTCTAAATTACAGATTACTCCATCTTTGACCTCACAGACACTTGGATTTCCTTGAGGTCTGATGTCCTCACTGCTCAAATATCTCATTTTGAACACGATGCTTTCCCTTACCTAACTAATTAACAGTAGAATTATGTTTGGCATATTTCCTAAAGCCATTCCTGTGAAATAAGACATCTTGTAAAACTCTTCCAAAAAGAGAACAGAAGGTGCAAGAAGGAAATGTGGTGTTGCCATTTCAACCAGCTGGAAACTAGGAAATTTCCCTGGAGCTGAAGAACTAGGCTCCAACTACTTTCTTAACAAAGCATCCACTTCATGAGGACACGGCAAATTTCTCTCCTTTCTGCCCACTACATCTGTCTTGGGTGTTAAAAATGGGTTCAAATCTCCTCACACAGAGAACAATCTCCTTCTTTCACCTCAGAAAAGATCTTTAGCAGTAATCTGCCAGAGAAAATGCAATCTTCCAGGTTCAATAGAATTTTGTGAGAAAGGGATGAGTGATAACTAACTCCAAGATAATTTTACAGCTGTGAGCCAGAAACAGACAGAGGTACTTCTGTGAATTATAAACTGTGCATCAGAGAAGACAGCACTTAAACACATCCTTCAGAATTCCCTACTGACTATTTACAGTATCTTAGATCCAGGTTCAGCTTCACAACTTTATGGTATGTATAAATGTCCATGTAAGGAACAAAGTCATTCAGCATTCCTGTTATTGTACACAGAGAGACAGGCTACACTGGACAAGTAGATTAATTTTTAAGTGATCTGATTTACTCCCCCACACAACATGTATATTTACAGAGGGAGCCTACAAAACTAAGAGATTCCTACTTTATATGCCTAATCTAAGCTTCTGAAGTACAATGAGTATGGATTTGGTTTTGCAAGATTTATGTTTATCTCTTTTCAATATCTAACTTCCACAAAATTGAGTCAAGTCATTTGTGCCTGAGCTCTAGGTTACATCTTTCAAACAGAAGTGTTGTTAGAACTAGCAATCATATTCTACTTCCCTGAGACTGGATCCAGCCTGCTAACTTGAAGACAGAAATGAGAATGAAATTAGAAATTATTTGTAAGTGAAAAATGCCAGCAAAAACTGCTAGGAATATTTATGATGAATATGCCAACCAGTTCTAATAAACATAATAAAGAAAAGCCTGGTAAAAATTTACTACACAACATGCAATTAAATATAAAACTATTAATGAATTTCAAGTTATATGTTCCAGATGAGAGAACCCACTATTACAGAAAAACAGTTAATGACATATTTGCATTGTTCTTCGAGGATATTTCTTCTAATTAAGCATTAAAATTCAGCATAATCAGAGACAAAAACACTTGAGAACCAAGTTTTAGAAAAATAGGTGTTCACAATGTAAATAGCTAGCAGATACATTAAAATAAGAAATACATAATTATTTTTTTCAATAAGAGACTGCTACTTATAGTTTACTCTTTGAACAGTCAAACATCTATTTGTTCATAGAAGTGTACAATTTTTCTTGAACAAAAATTAAGGGTTTTTTTTATTTTTACTGCATTAAAACAAGGCCCCACTTTCAAGTGATATATCTACACATTATGGTACCACAGTCATAATTTATTTATCTTGACCAAAAGTAAAGAAAAACATTCAGTCAGAAATACAAACTTTTTTCTGGAAATAGTTTGCAGCATCCTGTAATGGAGAGGGAAGCCTCAGCCCGTTACTACAGAGAATCCAAGGGGCAAAAGCAAACAAAAGAAGCCAAATCCTGAGGATCATCACCTATGTTTCCAACTAGCAATTCTGAGTCTAGCTGACCTGAAAGTTGGCATGGCCACTGTATATATCTTCAAACCTCAGCAGCTCTGAAGACAAAGCTTTATCTCATCGTATTTGCTCATAATAGACAAGCTGTATCTAGAGATCCACAGAGATTAAAACAAATACAAATCTTCATTTTCTGTACACCTGGAATGGGAAATCATTAACCTCACCAGGTACGATTTCCCTTTCATCTTCTAACTTAAAGCAAGGGAGGTGTCAGATGAGAGATGAACTTGGGGATAATTCAATTAATTTACTCAAAATAGTAACAGATTGGTGCTAAGTAGTTCTGTTGTACGTTCAGACTTTCACCAGCTCAGAGACTTTTAAACTGAATGGGAAAACAAGGGTTCAACCATCTGTGTGTTTAGTGTTTTGTTTTCCCTTANNNNTGTTTTCCCTTAGCTAATTTACTGTCCTGCATGTGGTATGCAAATAAACTTAAGTGGACATTTACTATCAAGTTCATAATAAGGTGATTCTCTATGGTACATTTAACAGAATTAGTAGTTTACAAATGCATATGGCTCTCTATTAGCTTCCTGCAAACTTCAACAGGTAAAGGAAACTTCAGGTTTTTAGATCATATCACCACAAAAGTGGATCACCTCTTTTCAATAAAATCTCTGTCTGAGAAGCTTGCAAACAAATAAATTATTAACTTCAATTCACTGACATCAAAATTAAGAGAGAGGGTATGGTGAAATCAGGGGCAGTTAGGTAGCTGTGTAGACTTGAGTCAAAACTAAAAATGAAGGCCCAGGTTATAGATATAATTTATTAATACTTTATTCAGCAACCCAGTGCACTGTAGTAATATTTTCAGGCATCTAATTCAACAAATACACAATGTGTGTATTAATCTGCTGAAATTACTGAAACTTTCAAATACTTACTTTGATGTTTAGCTTGGTAGAGTAGTACCACAAATTGTAGAAACATTTACACTAAATGGAATTAATGTTAATTTGAAAAATAACAAATTTTTATTATTTCACTAAAATTTAATATTTTTAAAACTTCCTAAGCCTAATAATGATATAACAGAATTATGCTTTCAGAATTAAAAAAAAAATTGGGGCAGGAAGAGGGTGAGACTACTTGCATTGAGGGTTCATCCATACAAATATGCATTTTATGTAGATAAGCAGACTTCATTCATCATATATTTGTGTTTAAAACGGCTGTCTCTGAAAGGCTGTGCTTCCACAATCATTCTTGACTGTGAAGAAAAATATGCTTCAGTTTTTCTCCATATGACTTTGCCTGATGTGCAAACATAAGGCGCAATTCAACTGCTCACTTCTCAGCTGTGAAGGGACTTTGCTACCATTGCTGCAGGGAAAAATAAATTAGTCACAAATTATATGGCTGTTAATAAACAGCCATAACCAACTGGTAAAAGGCAATCTTTCCAGAGAAAAAAAATCCTTTGAGAGTGGTTTAATTGTTTTTTGGGTTGGGTTTTTTTTTTTTTGTTTTTTTTTGTTTTTTTTTGGTTTTTTTTTGGTTTTTTTGGGGTTTTTTTTTTTTTGTTTTTTTTTTTTTTTTTTTTTTTTTTTTTTTTTTTTTTTTTTTTTTTTTTTTTTTTTTTTTTTTTTTTGGTTTTTTTGGTATTGGATAGAAACTTTACAGGGCTACAAGGTATCTTTCAGTGAGTGACCACAATAGCAGGAGTGAGAATCACCACCACAGCATCATCAGCTTCTGAAGGCAGAGAACTGGGGCAATGAGAGGATGCTTAGGCTGACTTAAAGAGGTTTGTTACTCTTGGTCTGCTTTTCTGCTGACTTCTGCATTTCTGGCTTTTGCAGCCAGAATATCTTCTATTCTGTGAGAGCCTGCATTTACTGTTCAGAGACAATAGTAATAGTACCTTCACTAAAGTATTTTTTTCAAAGCCTCCTTTAATAATCCTGTCATGTTCTCTCAGCATATGCATTTATACAAAAACATGAGGTGAGACCACCCTTTCTTAGATATGGGCTAGTCCTTTATACTTATTCCACCAACCATGTCCCTCAATCCTGATGTCAGTCACACCAGGTGAGACATGCTCTAATGCAAACTGTGGAAGTAAAAATTAAAGAAATTAAAGTCTTCATGAACTGTCTTGAGGAAAAATCCAAATATGTTCAAATTACTTCCTGGCCTCATACACATTCTGAAAAAGGAAATCGCAGCAGTGCAGCATAGCATTATTAAAATTCACATTGCCCTGTAATTATGTTTGTGAAATATGGATATTATTATTTTTCCCTTTCACATTTTCCAAGACAGTGTGGTGCTACATCCCCTATGTCTTAGCAACCTGTCATTTCCTGCATCCTCTCTGCCAGGTTCCCTTACTTGCTTGTGAGTCTTTCAAACTTTCCTTGCAACCTCTTCCACGCAGAAAACTTTCTAGAATAAAAGCTTTCTTGTTGTCCTTCCAATTCTCCTTCTGAATTGTTTTGTCTGTGGGACCTACACAGCTCTGAAGATGAGATCACCATTATCACACTTACAAGTATTAGCACCTTGGAGTCCCTCTCACTGTATTTACCTCTTCCTTCCCCCAGGGAATCTTACCTAAAATTATCCTTTCACCATACTTGAAGACCACCTTATGTACAAGATGTGAAGTGCCATTGGCAGATTCTACCAAGAACCCAAACAAGCTAGTGAGAAAAGTTAGTATTGGGAAAGGTCATGAAAGAAAAGGAAAGCAAGAGCACATCTGAAGCAAACAAAGCATGAGGAAAGGTACAGGAAGGAACTGGAGTAAATATCTGAGCATGGCAAAACCCACCCTAGCTTAAAACTGTGAAGACCATTTAGGGAGAATTGTGAGAACTCAGTGAGCTTGAGCTTTCCTCCTTCTATTTGTGACAGAGCTTTTACTTCCAGGAAGCCTTTGTCTTTAGTCCTAAAGACAACTTTTCTGGGCACAGCACCTACTAATTCCCTTTCACCTGAGCAGAGCTAGATTTTTTTTTCTTCTGGAAAGTTGGTCTGAATGAAGTATAAAGGCTCCAGAGGATGAAAAACTCTTCCAAATATTTCTGGATCAAGAAACTGGGGAAAGAAACAACACAATCCAAGTTTCAGTTTTCCCCTCCCACTTTTTTACAGTTTGCAGTTGCTTTCCTCTCCAAAAGAAAGGTAATAGTCTTGGCATAAGAAACAGACTATAAAAATGTATTCAAGCCAAATGCTAAGCTTCCTCAGTGCCAAATCTTCATTTAAGGAAACATGTGTTCATGCTGGAATAAATTTTACGACAGTTAAATGGAGGGAAATCTTCTTAAGGCACATCAGTCAGGCTTGAGGCAACATTTTGGATTCACTGTGATGAACCCTGCTGCTCTGACTTGGAGGCAAAATTTACCTCCTGATTGGAAACAGCTTGGAAGTAATTTCAGACATACTTCATACTACAAGCACCCTAGAATGAGAACTAGATCTGAGGCTTCCAAATCTTCATGAAATCTTCTGAGTAAATTTCTAAATTTAAGAAATGCACATATAAAATCCCAAAGTTCCTAGCAGCAAAATCTAGAAATCTGATTTTCCAGCTGAGAATATTTAGCATTGTCACCTAAGAGCTACTCTTGCCAAGCCGTTTGAGTCAAAACTCCTGCTTACACTCAGGCTAGGTGTTCCCCTTCATACCTTCTTTGCCAGTTTCATTCTCATTGATAACATATAAGTATCTCTTTTTGATTGGAGATTATTGAAGCACACAGTTCCAAGTACATTCAACAGCCCAGTGATTAAAGTAGTTTTGAATTTCTCTTCTAACAAATTCTTCATTTTCAACTTCAGTGCAGAACACCTTCATATAAGCTGAAGGACCTAACAGCCAAGACATTGATGACTCTTCTGGAAAGAACTTTTAGAAATGTTTTGCAGTCTACAAGTAAATAAGTATTTATAAGCTAGAGGGAGAAGGGGCAGTGATAGGATAGGATTATGGAATTGGTCAGGATACTCCTGTGGGAGAGTTCAGTTCAAATCCCTGTTTCAATAAATATTTATTAATCTATACCGTTGGAACAGCTTGGAAAACAATGGGTGTTTGCTGCAGAATATCTTGCCTGACAGTTATGACATTACTCCAGGCTTACAGTGACAGGGAACCAATGTAAACTAATTCTTACTGTCTTAGGATGGGATGAAGATGGCATGAAAATGTGATTTAAAGATAATACTACATGAGAGCACACTCCACAGCTCAGCTTCTCTGGTGGAAGTAATTTTTAACTGTCTTTAAGTAAATGGCCATAGGCCCTGTTACTCTCTTCAATGCTTCCTTCTGCCTAGTTTACATTATTCAGCTTTCAAATTTCTGTGTTTCTTCTCTTGTCTCCAGACAAGAGGATCTTATTGCAGATAAGGATGCCCAACCCAAGGCTGTAGTATTTTCAATGTTGCAGTACCCAAATAATTTTCTGAATCTAACCATACCTGTTTTGGTTAGAATGGATATTACTGACCAGAGATTGTTGTATTCATCCAAAAAGATAATAGTGCAAAAATAGGTTCATACCAAATATTTAGAAACCTTGCTGTATGCTGTTTGGAATCCTGCACCATTCCTAGCAGAATTACATCTCTCCAGGAATTATTCAACCAGAAAAAAAGTAAAATCAGTTTTCAACTCCAAGTAAATCAAGAATGCATGAGGTGCTGGTCAGACTTTCAGTTCTTGTTTGCTTCAAGTTCTAATGCTCTTGAGAAAAGAAAACTGAAAGGAAAACATACAGACTAACATTACATAAAAATATTCTCTATAGGTTAAATTAAAGACAAGATGCCTCCTCCATTCTTACAGTGTTGTAAGCTTTTTAGGCTCATATATGCTTCATGTTACTACCAGATTCACAACCACGCACACATATCTTGTATTTTTAAATAACTAAGATTTCTTTTTGCAGTTCACTGAATTCATAATTTCCCTGCCACTGTTACAGTGAAGGATCAGTGCCACCTACAGACAGGGATCAGAGTGGATGGAGTTCAACTCTATGTGAAGGAAGTAAGAAAGCATCTCAAATGTTAAATCCTGAAACTTCTAGTTAAAACAATCCTTCAGTAAAGAGCAAGAGCTGACATCAAGATTCACAGAAATACTCAGATCTTTTAATCTGCTAATACTGATCACAAGCATTTCCTTAACAAGTCACTACAAAAGATGAATTCTGGATGTAGCATTTGGTTGTATCGCATTTCCAAATGCCAATCTCATGCATATCTGAACAAAGCAGAATACACTGCTGTCAGCTCCTTTTCTGTGCATCTAGCTAATTTTGGTTGGTTGTTATCTGAGTCAGTTCAAAGGGGAAGAAGTCTTCCCCCTCAATTATGAGTGCCAATTAGATTCTGGTTTAATGATCCAGATACAATTAAACCCAGCCAGCTTCTCACCCCAGACTAGACTGCATTAAACTGAACCTAAAACTTCAGAGGGGATTATAGGAAGGCTGGCAGAACAGAGCTCATTAATCAAGCTAGTTTAAGTGTTGGCAGTGTCATTGTTTCTCTTCCTTCTGGAGAAAGGAAAATAGGAGGAGAGGGGACTATTCTAGTCCAATATCTTTAAACCCATACCAGTTTGCCTACCCTTCCTGCCCTCATACACATATAAATCCATACAGGCATCCATGTGCAAACATGACTAAATGTGATGGAAAGGCATTAAATATTTACATATAAATAATTGTGTGTGTGTGCGTGTGTGTGTGTGTGTGCAAGAGAGGCTAATCTAGCACCACTGATACAGTACAGAAAGCATGCAATTAGAGGCTAATCTAGCACACTGATACAGCAAGAAAGCACACCACCTCACCAAGAGACCTGTGGCCATTATAGCACAAAGGTTGCAGTTCAGAGAGGGCTGGTTGCTGTAGGTGTGGAGAAACAAACGATTCTTGCAGCCTTTGAAAGCCAGCACTTGACTCACTGCTGGTGATGGATAGAAGAAACACAGCACAACTAAGGCTCATGAGAATAAGGAAATCAAGCCTTTTATTTCTTCTTCTGCTGTACACTTCCTGCATAACCTTGTTGCTAGTCTCTCAGAGACTAAGTTTTGCTATGTGTTAAAGAGGGTTAGTAGTACTTACTTACCTGACAGATATGAGATTAGGTTAAACCAGCTAAAGCCCAGAGACTCTCATAGGGAGAGTTCATTTGCAGAAGTAGTTATTAACTATTAGTGCTGTACTGGCCTATTGCAGGCAAACTCAGCAGCTTTGGGGATTTTAAAAGAGGAGAGTAGGAAGTCATTTCTTGACCTCTCCTTTTAAATCTTACTTCAAACTTTGACCTTCTGTTTCACATAATAGGGTGAATATTGTTTTATGAGTTGCCAGGAATTTCTCCCGAATTATTTATTGCCATCATTCATTTTACCCAGAAACACTCTGAGCACAAAAAGAATGAAGAAAAACAGGCCCAAAGAGCTGTAATGTAACACAGCAGAATGTTAAAAAAGTGATGAGATTCTGCTGTAGAAACCATGTTTTATGCACTTCTTTTTTATTTTTAATCTTCTCTTTGAATGAAAAAAAATAATATAAATAATTAAGACATAGAAAAGAATTTCTTAAAATTACATTACATTTTATACTTTCACAAAAAGCTAGAAGTTTTAAGCAACTTTATTTTGAACATCTAATTTTTTATCTTGCCTTTTTAGAGAGAGGTTCAAGTTATAATAGCTTCCATAATCTTAGAAAAAAAATTTAAATTCCTTAAATGACCTTTCACATTCTGTTGATTCATGTTACTTTATTTGCAATAGCAAATACATAAAATATAATTTAGCTATCAAAACCCTAATTAGCGTGTCAGGAGATTGCATTGTGTAATTAAAATAGATGTTGTATACTTTCACAATTTAGTGAATTACAATTTCAAAGATTATTAAGTATCTTCACATCCATCTCACAAATAACAGTTAAAATAAGTTAAAATGTCTTGTACTTTATAACTGGATCAAATTGATTTGAAATAGCAATTTCCAAAAGCTCTGTCGAACTGATGTAAATCAATTATTCCAGATGAATGAAACTCACAACCTGCTCATCTATCTTGCAGTATGGGAAAGTTCTTCATTTATTATCACCAGAGTCTGCTCTTGAACTATGCACTCCAAATTTTCTACTTTTGAATGATACACTATTAGGAAAAAATTCAAAAACAAAGCCAGGCTCTTAAAAAATATTTGAGATACAACAGCAGATGTAATCATTCCTCGGAAGGGAGAAGTGGGTTATACTATGACAAAGTCCTACATTTTAATTTTTCCTGCCAACACATTACAAGGTTTGGATCAAACAATTATCTGACTATTCCAATTATTTCTCTATACAGTAGAAAATGTAATATTTAAATCAAAGAGTAGTCATTATTTATTTATGTTGATCAAGTACACTAGGAAGTATAAGGTTTTTTTATTCAGGCCAAGTACCACCACGGTGATACTGTGCATAGAATATTTACTAATCCTGAGCACTTTTGCATTTTTTGAACCATATATGCTGTGGGAATTTGGTGAGGGGGGCAGGGGGAAGGTGGAAAGGGAAAATGGCATACTTCAGAATTAAACTAAATCTAAACTAAATGATACGCTTTATTTAAATGTCATAGGTCAGAAACATTGCTAACACCAGAACCTTATTCAGCAGTCAGTGTTATATGACTGCTAGATGTTTATTTTATCCATTAAAGAGATTGTTAGCCATCTATTTTTTAATCTTTTACATCTCATTTACTTTTAATCTGATGTCCTCAGTTAGAATTACATCTGCAGTCAGAACCTATTCTGATGCAAGTCTTAATTATGTTAAGGTTTAGAAGCAGGAGTTTAAATCCAGATTTTGGTTTCTTTAATGGGTATGTTCATTATTGATGGCTATTTCTACAGCTCTCATCACAGTAGATTTGGTATGCCAGAAATTCAGTCTGCACTATAGTCCATTCCTACATTCCCTACCAGGTTCTACAAATTCCTTTTGAATGTTAATCTCCTGTGAAGTTTTGTACATTTTGTTATAAAATTTTAACTAAAATAATGTTAGCCTATTTTGTTTTCCATTAGTACAAAAAGAAGACGGGAACATAGAGACTCTTTCTTTCTTCTGTTAAGTGCAATGATTTCTGCGGGGGTACTGACCACGTGCTGCCGTCCTGGAGCCCCTGTCGGGACGAAATGCCCGGGGCTGGGGCCAGGCTTGGAAGCCAGGTGTGCCTGCGGCCATTCCCGGGCGGTGACACAGCGGGGACAGCCCCAGGCACCCCCTGCTCCTGCCTTCCCAACAAAGCGGCTGCCTGCAAGCTGCTGCCCGGGCAGGCTGCAGCTCCGGCCGGGTCCCACAGGCGCCGCTGGGAAGAGTGCTGGGAGTGGGAGCCGCGGGCATGGCCGGGACCCAGGGCCGGCTGCGACACGGCACAAGGCGTAGCGCCAGCAGGGCCAGGGCGAGAGCCGCATCGGAAAGCGGCCTCCGATGGCCGGGACGGGCCGTGGGCTGCCCACAGGGTGCCAGGGAGCGCCTCGCCACGGCCAGAGGCAGCCCCAAACTCCGCTGCCCCGTTTCTGGAAGCGTGAGTTTGGCACTGGGTCCCTGCGCTGCTCCCCAGTGCCAATGGGCTTAGCGGGGCACACCGAAATCCGGCTCCCAAAATTGTTTTATCATGTAAATTTATCATGTAAACTTTATTTCAGGATAGAGCCGTTCAAAGGATAATGGGTCAGGCTGTTCAATGCACGTATCTCTTAATCTGGAAAATAAGATGCTAATAATATTCTCTAATTAAAGAGACACACGGACTCTTTTAAAAGCTGTAGGTCTCTAACATTCTTCAGAAGCAATCTTCACAGCTGAGGAATGAGAAAATGGAGTAGCACTTACAAGTTTTTCCCCTGTGCTCAATAGCAAATGAGTACCAGTACTGGATTTCATGAATGTTAAGTTAAATCTTCACACGCATTTGACTGGAAGAACACGGGCACATTAGATCTTGCCCTAGAACAAGGAGGTGGATTAAATAACAATTGAGGTTACTTCTAATCCTTGGATGTCATGCTGGGCTGCCCTGTCACTCTGCGACTTTTTAAATGTCTGTGTAGCTGAGGGCAGGTAATGGACTAACAACTTGGTATTATCTGCATCCACTGTAAATGCGGGCAGGAAACGATGCAAAAAAAGGTTAATGCAAAAACATCTATTGCCACTTTGAAAATATGATGGGCAGGCTCTGAATTCTTTATGAAAGAAAGAGTACTTCCCCTGGCAAACATTTTTGTGGAGAACTTATATTGCCAAGCAAAATTTCAATAGATCATAAGATCATAAATCACTGTTTATCTGTTAATATGGTAATGTGATCAGCAATCTTCTTGATACATACCATCTGTGCATAGGGCATTGAAAAGTTATTTGAAAATTCAATTATTTGATTATGAAATATTTCTTTTTGCTGAATTCTGCAAAACTGCTTTCAGGATTGAATAGTACGAGCCTAGAAAATGGTTTGTGTCCCTGAACTGATACATAATAGATGTTGACTCCTCACAAAGCAGACAACAAGCACTGTGTAGGACAGCACTATAAATACAAAAGAAGTTTGGCTTTTTAATTTTTTTTTTTTTTTTAATACAGCACAGACATCCATTTTATCTTTCAGGAACAGAACTAAAAGTCCAACATACTCAGTTCAGACAAAGTGTGACCTTAAGCTTGTTTAATTCTTAAATATATCAGACTGTTATTAATGCCAGAATATTTTCTTTAATGAGTCAAATAATTTTGCCATAGGGAATTATAGTTCCCTGTCATTATCTTTCTATCAACAGGTCATGTGCAAATATGAGCCAGTTGTAAATGCAAAATTGTCTCATCTGAACTGCATGTCATATCAGTTACCATAAATACAAAGAAAAAGCACTTGTACATGCCTTTGGGTCTAAATGTGTACTTTTCAAAGGGCTCTAAGACATCAGGACTCCTGCAAGATTTCCAGCCTCAGAAGGCAATGGTTATCTACTAATTCTAAAGCCCATGTTAGAGAGGAGAATTTGGAAACAAATCAGTCTAATAGTGTGCTCTGAAGTGTTGCTGAAAATCAGTGCAAATGTCAAATCTCCTCCTCTTTTTTTCAAAAATAATTAAGATATTTTCAGAAAGAAGACCTTGCAAGTAACCAGAGAAGGAAAGAGCATCTCAATGGAGCCTAATTTAATTACAAACTGCCAGCAAATCAAGAGTATTAACAGACATATTTCTTTTATACTTAAAGTACAGAATAAAACTGATGAAATTTTACTGCTGGGGTCACAGAACATTTCAGTATAGCAAATATCAAGAGGATATCCTCCAGACTGGGGACACATAACACCTGCTACAATGGAATCTGTACTATTGTAGATGACCCTGTAACATATTAGAGAGAAGAAAAAAGGTTGCACGGACTCTAAGAAAGACGAGGCAAATAATGCAAAGCCATAAACAAGCTCCAATGTATTCAAGAAATGCAAGATGAAAATTTTGGGGGGTACAGACCATCTGGGAAGAAGAGAGAGGCAAATAGAAGCACAAATGCTTTACATATTTTTTTATGGCCACCACTGGATGCAGAATGTTGTGCTAGGAAAAAATCCTTGAAGTAAAGAGAATTACAGTTTTATTTTTTAATACAGTGAAAGAGTCAGAAATCTTAGTCCAACTACTTATCAGCCGAATAAAATGAAGAGGCGCATTTTCTGAAACCTCTGTTGGAAAAGAATCTAGAAATAAAAAGATATTTCCAACATTTCTTTCAAGGAGACCCTTTTCTGGCTATTTTGGCAATAATTACATAAAAATATTTGTTTTACTTGATAATTTTTGAAAGCTGGGTCACTGCAGTGGAATTACACTCATTTGCTTTAAAGATAAACAAGAACAGGATATGAATTAGGATGAAGGTTCAAAAAAGAATCTTTAAAATACGAGATATTTTCTGATAATAAATTATAGGGAACTTAATTTATATTTTCTATCTCAGTAAAATACTATATGTCAAGAAGTTTAATACACTCCTTGCTATGACAAGGGAAAATGTTTGTTCTAACATTCATGCCTACAGTTTCCACTGAAGGCAACTAACGTTCCATACAATCTCTATCTGGATGGAAAAGCTATGAATTATAAAAGCTGGAATATGCGAAGGCTTCAAATATATCCACACAGAATTTTAAAATACTGCTAAGGTTTGTATCTATATCATACTATTTTTTGGTCACTGTTTGTATGCTTTTCTGATCATACATTCTTTTATTGATATTTCATTTCTCTGTAGGTTTTGGGATTTAACTATTGCTATAAAGAAACACTTTACTTTTTTTTTTTTTTTACATTATTCCATGAACTGATTTTTTTTCAATATCAGACAAAAGTAGCCCAATAAATCCACCAGGTAAACTAGTAATAGCTGTATTTACACTCCTTAAAGACTAGCAAAAGAGAGAGCCGTAGTAAAACTTTAATTAGTTATTACAGCCCAACAGTGTTAGTGAAGATCTATTGCTCTTGTCTGATGACTATCCTGGTTTTGCAGGACTTCTTAGAAGTGTCAAGATCTGATATCCTAATATACATTCTAAAGTGTTTGTACTTCAAGATTCAGAAGGCAGATTACTTGAATTTTTAAGCTCACATTTTCTTTAAAATACAATTGAATAAATCATGGCATTAGGTAAAACATTGCAGAATTTTTGTGAACAATTTTTAGAGACTATGGGACAGAATCCTGCAGAGACATAGGTCAAATTAAGTAATGACATGCAAATGGAAAATCTACTCATTGCTGTTCTATATTCAGGGCATGTGTGGAAATAATTGTGAATTATTTGCACATAGAAAGGTCTAGACACTTTTTTAAAAATAAGGATTTTAAATGGAAATGCCATGAGACATGAATCAGTTGTGACACTGTGACGACGATTTGAACACAAATCAATATAGCTGAAATGACCTGACTCTCCTGTAAACAACATAATATTCCAAAATGCTTTTAATAAGTACTAAAATTATTTGGTTTGCTGTAGAATCTACTTGTTTACTGTTGGATTGTACAGGACTACAGCAAAAACACTGAAGACCATTGGTTCATTATTGATGTGGAATGAACTTTCTATTGCCCTTAGTAATTCTGTAAATAGTAAATAGCTTTTTTATTCCATCTCTGAAGTTCCCCCTCTGTCACCTTGATGCAAATTTTAGAATACGTTTAATTCAGACGACTTTCAGATAATTAAAAATCTATTCATCACATTGATATGGCTAACAATCAGCAGCAATTAATTAAGTCACAAAAGATGGAGATGTGAAAGTTTGTGACCTAAAAGTCCTGGCAGATTATATCAGTAATGTAAAAGGTAAAGGGTTTGGGGTTTTTTGAAGGCTTATATTAAGAGAAATTAAAGGTACTGGGCCCCTCAGTACAAGAAAAACATTGAGGCACTGGAGTGTGCTGGTCTCTCCTCCCTGGCAAGCAATAGCATGAGAGGAAATGGCCTCAAGTTTTGCCAGGGGAGATTTAGATTGGATATTAGGAAAAAATTCTTCATGGAAAGGGTTGTCAAGCACTGGAACAGGCTGCCCAGGGAAGTGGCTGAGTCACCATCCCTGGAGGTATTTAAAACATGTGTAGATGTGGCACTTAAGGACATGGTTCAGTGGTGGACTTGGCATTAGGTTAATGGTTTGGCTCAATGGTCTTTTCCAGCCTAAATAATTCTGTGATTCTTTGTTTTATGGTTATATACCTGCTTAATTAGACATAAATTGCTAAATGTTCTGTTGGTCCAAGGAATTCCTACACCATTTATTTTAATCCACAGGACCAAATATTCAGTCACTATATGAAGAGCTAAATGTCAAATTCAATCAGATTTGATAAAGAAAAGCCATTAGATGCTAAAAAGTTCTTGGACAGTAAGACCTGATTCACAGAGTACTAGAAAGTTTCTACTTCCATTCCTGTCTATTGTAATATGAATGAGCAGAGCTTCAGCAAGGAGTATTTTGTCAAACAGAGCTCCACTTTTTTATCAGTAGAAATCAGTATAATTAGCATAATGGAGGAAGTTCATTAAAAAAATACCCAGTTCATACACATATGAAGATTCTGGTATCTTCTATCTATTATTTTTTGGCTCATTTTAATGGACTAAAATGGAAGGGGGTGCAGAAAGAATGCAAAATTGTCTATGTTAATAAAATATTTGAGATTACACAGAGGAAGTTGCAGGTTTTGACAAATAAGACTGTGTTGTCCAATGCACGGAGTGCTTAGTGATTGAAGCTTTGTAATTACTTCTAAATAAAAAACCTTACACATCACAAAATGTTCATGGCATTAGGATAGCCAACAGCACCACCACTGAATTAAATCAACTCTCTGTTTCCCAGGCTTTAGCAACCACGTTGATGCAATACCCAGAGATCACTGCTAGAAATCTAGAAGTTGGAACCCAAGTTCATAAAACAACAATCTTAGAACAAAAATAGGTTCTCATTTAATTCACACTTTTTCTGACAAAACAAAAACCATTCTGGTACTCTGAATTTCCCTAAGTGCTCAGGAATCCTTACATTGCTAAGAGAGTTTGTCCATTGTCTATTCCCAGCACCCCTAGATGCTACACATTTTAAATATGAATAGTTAGGTCATAGATACATTTTTCTTTAGGTGTCTTGACTATCTCCCATCTGTTCCTGGTCTTATCAGCCTTATTATTTTTCTTAATTTACTGGTCACTTGTTCCAGGAAATCATTATGTTCTTCAGGATTATTCATTCTTCTTGTGGTGTATGTTACTGGCATATTTCCTAGAATTAATTTCACTTTTAGCAATATATCCCTATGGCATAAATACATTTTTTTTCTTTCATTTTTAGAAGCTCTAATTTCTCCTTCAGTGATTTCCTGTTTCTTTCTGATTCAAGAGTCTGTATATTTTAAATATCTTGTACAATTTTTCTTTAATCTTTAACTTTTCTTTTTAGCAGGATGGCCTAATAGGTTCTGTCTCATTCCAAGAAAAGGAATGATCATAGTATAGATTTTAGGATTTTTATCAATAGTGGTGATGTCTTTTCCTGCTGTCCTACAATGCTTACAGTGAAGGTAATAGCAAGACCAGCTTCTTATCATGTTACAGAAATGGTAGGAATTTTAAAGTAGATGAAGGAAAACAATGAGAGGCAATAAAAAAAAAATTAGAGACACTGTACCATGAAATAGAAAGAAAAGATTTAACCATGGTATCATAAAAATATCCATGGAAGTTTACTTTTAGAGGACTGTGAATCACTAACTGTTTGATTAACCAGACAAAAGATCATGAGCAGCTATGCAGATATATCAGTCCAAGCAGTCTAGTCCAAAATTCTGTACATACAGGGGCTCTTGAGGAACCATAGCCCTTTTTTAGGCCACAGCTTAGCAGAATCAAACCAGCTGTAGGAAGAAAGACATTCTTCCATTGCCTTTCTTTCACTAAAAACAAATTACAATAGTGTGAACATTGTCTCAGAAGACTGTTTGCAGAATTTTATCTTCATGAAAGAAAATAAGAGACAAAGTAACATAGCCATTCACTTTTTTCCCTTAGTTCTTTTTATGGGACATAATTCAAATCAAGAAATTAGCCACCACTGCTAAATGTGTGCTTTATCCTATATCTAAAACCATCACAAGAGCAACACTGTTTAAGATTTCCTGATAATTGTTTGCTATGGCAAAAATGGCCTATTTGCCCTCAAAGTCTTCTGAATTTCGAAAATTTAAAGTATTAGTGCTAATGAAATGCATTTGTAACTCCTCCAAGCTGGGCTCTGTTCAGAGTGAACTGACAATGTAATTGTGAGATGCCACGATAATGCTGTGACAATCCAGCTGCGCCAAGGAAAATATGCTGCAGCTGAAGAAACTTTTGTCTGAAGACAGCTTCTTCTTCATAAGCAAAGCCATCTAGTAAATCAAGAAAAAAGAAATAAACCAAGACTACAAGGAAATGTTATGAATGCATTTCACTTCAGACCCAGAAGGGCAGCCTCTCACCTGTAAGAAGAGGATACTACCCAGAAAACAAACACTCAGAAGGAAACTAAACAAATAAACAGAAAAGTCTGAACAGGGCCTGAGGCCCATATTCCCTTCTCATTGCAAGCAACTCAAACATATATTCCGTGGGGCTTTTTGTGCATACAGATTTTTTTCTCTTTTTTTCAGTCAATCCTCCCAACCTTAAGTATCCTATTTGGTAAGAGAAAGTCTTAGATATCCCTGAATTTCTCTATGTGTTTATATTGAATTAGATTAGTCACCAAGTCTTTGTATCAGTTATGGAAATATCTAGCAGACAAGGAAAGAAGTGGCTGAAAGTGCAAATAAACTACAGTCCCCTAATCTCTGGAGATTGCACCTTTCCAGGAAAAAGCACCAATGTAATTTGTTCCACATATACGCAACGAAAAAGTAAAAGCATAAATGAAAAGTTTGAAGCCAGATCAGTACAAAACCATTTATAGAAATGGGCTAGAGATGGGAATTGTTCAGAAAATGAAAAGTCATTCAAATTGCCAAGTGAGTCATTTATATATGTAGATTGCTTGTCTAATGTATAATCTTGAAATATACACTTATAACTTTGGCTTCAGCGAAAAACTTGAAGTTGATATTAAAAATACATGGAGAGATGAATTCTAACCAGCATTCACAAACCCAATGTGCTATTGAAGAAAAAAGAATAGA
>WEIU01000045.1:40467-83014 GCA_013389925.1 Aegithalos caudatus | reverse complement strand
TCAAAGTCAGAAACTACTTTGTAAGGCTGGCCAAGCTAGAGCATTTGTATCCAGCCTGTCTGTAAATACATGAGTATTATTTTAATAATAAAGAATGGGGAAACTGAAATACTGGCAGTAATACTTCCTGAAGGACAATGAAAATTGCAGCTCACTGTCCTCTGGCAGGGATTAGCTTCACAGCTTTGAGGAATTTATCATATAATTGGGTAACATGTCTCCAAAGAGGAAAGCTGGCTATGATAACAGGATGGAAGTTAGCATAAGAAACACCAGAAAAAGATAAATCAAAGTAAGTCATTTTTGGCACACAGAGACGGATCCAGTAAAGGTTTGTACAGTATCAGTTTCATTCCCAAGTCAACAGAAAAGTAAGGACATATAACGTCTAAGTAGTATCTTGAAAGAAATTATGTTGAGCAATTTGATCTCTTTCTTAGAGCACAACCCTAACAGTTTCAGTCACTAACAATGACCCAATAAAAAGAAAATTCTTCCTTCAGAACCAACCAGACTTACTATTATAGGATCCTGTGGTTTCTGAGCAAAACCATTTTAACTCTCTATAGAATACTAGGATGTATGATATCAATGCCCCTTCATTAAGCCAAAAGTGTAAGTATTCAAAATTACAACAGCCACTAGCTCTCTGTCCCAGCTCATATGCAATATTATTCTTCAAAGATAGAAAAAGCCAATGTAAATTCACAGCAGTGTTATGCTCTGTAGTATTGTGTTCCTTTAACTGGAAATGTTAAAATATTTCTAGCAAAAAGTGTTTAATATTTGTTTACAGATTTTAGCTGGTGTTATAGCCTCTGCTTTTGCAGAAACCTTCATTTCTATACACTCTTTTTATTCATTCCACTCTTTAAAAATCCAGAATATTCTAAGCTTTAGTGTCCTTTCATCATATGCAAACTTACTATGGGGGGAAACCAATCTGCATGATTAGAATGGTTCACCTAGAAACCTTCTAGAAACCTTCTAAAAACTCACTGTTGCAAAAGATTTCAATGGGCTCATGGCTATTATCGGCCAAAAAGTCAAAGTGCAACAAAGATTTCACATCAGATAACCCCAGTACACAGCACACAATGTTTTATTCACTGTGGATGCTCAGTTGAAGCACATTGGCCTAACTTGACTGGTGCTGCTGAAACTTGCTAGTTTATATAGCAATGTAGGCTCTGCTAACTGTCTCTTAGAACCTCACAGGTATATTCCTGGTCCTTTTGGCACCAAAATTCCCCATTCCTGGCAGTTTAAGTGAAGACATTTTTTAAAATAAGAGGAATCACCAATCTTCCATCTATTAGAAGCCAGGAGATAACGAGAGGGGGAATGTTCATCGTTTTCCAACACGAAATTAAATGTGCCAAAAGTAGAGAGAAAGTAAGAGTTCTGACTAGGGACTTACTCAAGTCAGAAAAGCCCACCACACATGAAAAAAAAACCTTACAATTAATCTTGGTACTGTCTCCACAACTCTGAGTACAAGTATTTCCTTTAGATGTGTCTGTTGTAGCAAGAGCAGTGTTAACAAAATATTATGCATAATAATGATCACAATAATGTGATATCAAGTTATGGAGTATTATTTATCCCAAAATAATGAAAAAAAAATTTTT
The DNA here is from genome assembly GCA_013389925.1 of Aegithalos caudatus. Lineage (NCBI taxonomy): Eukaryota > Metazoa > Chordata > Aves > Passeriformes > Aegithalidae > Aegithalos > Aegithalos caudatus. The sequence continues at coordinate 81,383 of WEIU01000045.1, read as the reverse complement.
TTCTCCTTTAAAGACATGAAAGTTTAATTAGCATAAATATTTCTCATACTATAGTGTATGCACTCATTCAACACCTCATGTACTGTCCTCACATTTGGTTGCTAAGTAAAATATAGGCAAAATTGTAGCTAGTAAACATTTTATTGCAAAAACACTTGGTTCAATCCCCTAAATCCTTGCATCTATTAAGAAAAAATAATTTCATATTTTTTATTCTGTCAAAAGGAACAATATTTAACATTAACTCAATGTCCATAGATGTTTTAGCTTAGATTAGAATTTAACTGTCCTGTAGTTATTCAAGAAGTTAATGGGTTCATATCTACTTTTCTTATGATCTCAGATGCATGTTAATCAGTAATTTTGAAGCAAGTCTCTCCACTAACTCCAACTTGTCATACTTGTGGGATCACAGAATCCTTCCAGATCAGATTCCTCCATGATGACGATAAAGCAGATGAGTAGAAGCAAAGCATCTAAAGCACTGCCACTGTTGAAGATGCTCAGTCTACTGATTCAGACAAAAGCCAGTCCAAAGTGACACAGACTGTGTGGACACCAGGACAACTACTTCCTCTATAGATCTGCTTCCACTTTCTATTGTAGCTTTTATAATTAAATAGACCACAGATGGTAAAACATTGCCTTGACCTTCGTGTATAATAATTTTCTTTTCTCAAAGCCATTTTTCTAATGTATCAAAGTCTCTATTAGCATCCCAAGGAAGAATTAATCCAAATAGTGCAAATACAGTTCAGAAACCTGCAATCTGACTTGTGTCTATCATTCACTCAGTTGCAATATTGTAAAACTGTCACATATTCTGGAGATGGATTCTGAAGATCTCTACAGATCTGCTAACAATTTCTGTGGATATCTCAAGTTATCATATCAAGGCCTGCTGCCTGTCAGTGGGAGACATTCTTGTGCAGTTCTGGCCTCTTTTGTACCCCAAAAGGTAATCATAAAACAAACCTTCAGAAGGAGACATGTTACAGAGCAACCCAGCATTCAGCCAGTACCAGGCCACTCAAAAGTATCATTATATGCAAAACAAGCTATTTTTGTGATCAGTTGCACAAACTGAGCTGCAAAAATGCAGTTTCACTCTCTGTTAATGTGAATTGGGGAGTGAGCTGGAGTTCACTACAGGGTATAAGCATATAGAGACCACCTTGCATGAGGGGGATAGCCTATACTGAGGTAATTTTGCAGCTTAATGTTCTCTATAATGTGACAGAAACTATACGTAACTTGGTCAAGAACTTAGCTAGGAAACATCAAGGCAGCATAGTAAATGATATAAGGAACATTAAAGTGCAGCCCACGTCCTTACCCCCACACTTATCAGTCTTCACATTAGTTTCTTCACTTCACTGTGAAAAATCGAGTTTGTAAATCTCTATCATGATGGCATCTAACTTTCAGGTCTATTATTCCTACCATGTCAATCAGGGACATTGTTGAAACTTCAAATGTTTTCTTGGCTCCATTTTGCTACAAGAAAACCTGAGGATAATTAATAAGGACAGTACTGATTGGAAACTGCCAATCACAGAAAACAGCTAGGGTTTTTGTAGGCAAAAAAAAAAAATCTCTTTTGATATTTACATGATCCTAGATAATTCAGAATCATTTTTAAGTAGCTGAACTTGAGGATATCATTTGAGTTTTTAGGAGGCCCAGTGTCCATTACTTTGGATTCTATGGGAGAGCTGTTTTACATCACTGAATCTGTATTAAAGGTAAACTGACAACATTGAAGTGTTGGTGAAAGAGAAATCATCACATGTAGCATTATTGACCAGTGTGTAATTGCCCCACTGAAATTTATGAAGTTATCAATGATTATTTTTCTCCAATAAAAATATTTTACTAGATGAGTGTGCATTTGATGTCATGTCATGCTTAAAAGACATTTACAACCTTCTTGTTCTGATTCTTCTTTTCTGGGTTTTGTTTGGTGTGTTTCTGTTTTTTTTAGTGAGACAAGTGTGGTACTTCAGATTAGCTAGTAATCCCATCTTTCAACATAATTTTCAAATAGCTTATAAGAATTGAAGTATGAGCATTCATTTTAATACTTATTTATGAATCTCTTCTTGCTACCAACCATGAAAGAAGCTAACTACAAAAATCATGTCACCTTCTGACATGTTATGGCCACCATAATCAGAATACAGTCTCCCAGTCCTTCCATTCCAGGTGCGACAAATGAATTATATTTTCTTCAATTATTGAACCTCTGGAATATGATTTCATCAATTATAAACTCTTTCCTCTTTCTGTCATTTTTAAGCAAACATCTGATAAGGTTATTGAACCTCTCATGCTATTCCTCTTGGTCCTTGAGCAAAATCATTGCTTTTGGAAAGACAAAACATGATCAAATTCTCTCTAACTGCTTAAATAAGTGACTGAGACATAACCTACTTTGTTGGTCCAGTAACACAGGCTGAGGCTCTAATGGGAAAACACAGTCTATAAAGGTATCACAGGCATGTGTCACATCAAAATATTTTCCTGCAGAAGGTGTAAGACAGGCACCTAGGTGGGCCTCTATCTGATAAGAAATTGAGACATGGAAAACCTAGAAGTGCTCAAAAGATCTCCAAAAGTGGGTGCAATGCTCTGTGGATCTTCACCTATTTTTCTTGAAAGCATCTTATGCAATTTTTGTTTTTCTTTTCAAATATGCATTTTACTGAAACTTCTTAGTGAATTTCTAATTCAGGTGGGAGAAATTAAATATATTTCATTCAAGTCATAGATGAAGAAGAACAGTTACAACTGTGCTAGTTTTATCTATATCAGATGAAGAAGTCTACTTTTTCCTAACAGCCTAAAATCTGGTACATCATGGAGTACTATTTATTTCAGTCATTTACTCATTCAGCACTCAACTGATGAAAGGTTCAACATGGACAAGAAAAGAGCAGAGGAGTTCCAAAGCAGGCAGTTGCTATTAACAGGAATAGATCTATATCCCCCCTGATACAAGCACTTTTCAGAACCCAGTAGAATCCACACTCTTCTCTCATAGGTGGCAAAAGAGAATGAAGTATTTATTTTCCAGAAACTTTCTGTCTTCTCTAGTCAGGTAGAATTTGCATGTAGCATTGGATATCAAAAGGATATAAAGCAGAAACAGAAAAAGGTCTGACTTCCAAAGAATACTTTTTCCTATGCTTGTTCTATTTTTAATCAATCAGAATCATTGAATCATGCAACTTTCAGAACTAAAAATATGTTTACTCCTATTCTCCCAGTTAGATATGTTAAAAGACATCTCAAACCCAGCCAGTCAAGTAAGAAAACACTAGTAGAACATAGAGTAAAAAGCTTTGTGTTACGTGAATAGTTTTTGTATCAATATTCATTTATTGTCAACTTGGAAATTCAGGCTGATTTCAAAGGACAGTCTAAATATACAAGCAGCATCAGTCAAGCTTTTTTGTGTCTGCTTTTGTTGTGGCAGAATTATGTAACTTATTATAATATACAATGGGAAAACACAGTGGAAGCATACAACACAAACTATAGTGCCTAGTAAAATAGGGCAAAGGATACATCAATTTATAGTATAAGGCAACGTTAGCACAGCAAATTCTCTATAACAGCACTGCTGAGAATACTGTAGCTTCATGTTGCCATCCTCTCTCTAGACTCCTATCATACTATTACCTCTCAGAAATTTATGTTTATTTAACCTTTCAAGTTCCATTAACTGGGCTAATGCTAAAAAGGAGTCTTTTCTCTCCTCCCAGCAAATATCTAAGTAAAATATTTATTTCCCTGATGTTTTAACATTAGAACTGGGTTCAATTCTCCTTTGGTATAGAAAAGAAAATACTCATATCTGTACTCCCCCTGCTTTTACAGAGATACTTCTTTTAGCTGGCAGTCTTTGCTTTTATGTCACAGATGAATGATAAAAAAGAGGAGAGGGTGGATGAAGAGGAGTTTTTTTAACTGTAAGCAGCCATGACCGTATAATTTTTTATTTTACTTCGGTTTGTCTCCTTGACTGTCTTTCCTCAGTTCTAATGTTGAAGTAGACTCCTGTACCTGACTTCCTTTGAATATGAGCACAGCGGATCTGATCCTCGAGTTTTGCTGTGTAAATATTCCCCTGGTGTGCCTGCGCCTGGATATTCCTTAGCAGATCTTGGTACCCAGAGTTAGCAGAAAAACTCCTACTTTATCCAGGTTTTCCCTTAGAGAGTAGAACTAAGCCCAGGTAAGCTTTTCCAAAGAAGCCCACATCTTTGTTTAATCATAGTGCAAAACGGTGTATACTACTGAAAACAAAGTGTTTAAAATCATACAGATACCTTTCCAATAGGAAAGCAAGAGTGACTAGATGCAATATGCCTGGTGGCTGTAACCGATTTACTGATATTTTACACAAGCTCCAAACCCACATCAAAGATTCTTAATTGTCAAGATGCCCTGTTTTGCTTGAAACTAAAGTAAACATGATAGTTAGAATATCTTCTTCCTGCAACAAATCAACAAATCTGAGATGAGCCATTTCCCCTCTCTGCCTGAGTTTCATTCTGACTGCTCCATCTAGGTGTGGAAGCATGTACACATACATAGATACACTTCCAAGATTAGTCCATTTTCTATCATCTGCTATAGTGATTGCAGTACTAGTTGTTCAAGCAGTTGGTTCAGATTACAGCTCCTAGTGATAGTAAATTGGTGATGCTGGACCAGTCCCTGTATTTTATCAACAATCTCAAAAGGAAAAGGTATCACAAGACAGTATTTCTTCTTAAATTCTGTGATTTCCAGAACCTGGAAAACTGTGTATGTAGCTGAAGTAATGAACAGCATGTGTTTTTTTTAATGTCTATGAAATGTAATAAAATATTGATTTTTTTTATTATTATTTTTTACATTCTAGAATATTTTAAAATTATTTTCAAGGTATTATTCATCATTGTTATGTTTCATTCTTTTCTTCTCCATCTTGTAATAACCAGAAGGCATAACACACAGAAGAGTTTAGAAAATAATTATAAATATCCTGAAATTTTCCAACTGGGTTTTAAATCACTGTATTCTTAGAGCAAGTGTGTAAACTCCAGCCCCCATTATTAACTTCAGTATTATGGAGTATTTGGAGCTAAGAATCTGAATTATGCACATGAAAAAATTTAGAGTAGGTTTGGAATTAGGACTCAGACCTACCTTCAGGATTTATTCTTCAAAGTCTTACAGCCTTTCTTTCAGTGATGCTAGACTATTTATTCAGGTGGAGGCAGACTTGCACACCTGCTGCCTGCACATCACTCAAACAAGCTCAGAAGCCACGCTGCTGCAAGCCTGAGCTGCTTCCTCCGGCCTCCCCACAACAGAACAGAAAGGCTCAATGACAGTCAAGACAACAAGGTTAAGACAGTTCCAAGGACAATTTTTTTTTTAATCTGAATCAGAAAATTAAACAGGTTACACCTTGCTGTATAGACATGTTCTATTGTTGAAAGAAATTTTTTTCAAGGACAATGCTGGAAAAATATATCATACAACAGCAGTTTAAAGTAACAGCCTTAGACTAGCATTTGTTAGAAATTATCAGCTATAGTGGCTTGTTTAAGAGGCCTTACAGTCTAAAGTTGACTTTGAAGAAGGGTTAGGCTGCAGCTGTAGACAATGAAGGATTGGAATTTAGGGGAGAGATTAATTTCTTGAGGGCATTACAGGTTTTTCATCTCAAGTGAGATTTAGCCTTGTTACACATCTCAGGTTGTGCTGGCATCTAAACTTTGTTTGCCTCCATGCCCACATACTTGTGTACTCCTATCAGACATTTGACATTTATTTTATGTTGTCATTTACATTTAGAAGTCTAAAGTTCCTTGCACCTCTTGGATGACCCTGTACACACGCTCGGTTCATGAAACTCCAACAACCTTCACAACTCAGATTTGCATTCAAGACCTATCATGGTCTTTCCCCTACTTTCAAGATGTTTGCATTCCCCCACTGCTGTTCTTAAAGTCCTAATTTTTATTATATATGATTACTGTTACTCTAGCCTACCAGGTTAGAGCCAAGATTCCTAAAGCAAAGTAGAGGCTTGAGGCAGACAGGAGCCTTGAACACCAGATGCTAGCACTGATTTCTTCAGGTCTTGTCTTGGTTGACAGATTAGTAAAGAGTGAGAGACGTGATTTAACAAGTGCAGGATTTTTCCAGATGAGATTAGCATGAAGTGGCTCTAAGGATAGGGATAGATGGCAAAAGTTGTAGGTGAGTATGACTAAAAGCAAGGCTATAGATAGTTTTATGACTTAGATAGGAGGCAATAGTGATTTCTGATTTTAGTAGGAGCAGAACTGGAACAGGGAATATGACAGTACTGTGGATTCCTATCTACAAATGTAACAAAAGATGCGAGATAGGCGTCTGAGGCAAGCCAATACATTAGTGAAGTATGTCACTCAAGAAGTTCTGGGAGAAAAGCAAAAACCTTCTACCAGCTCCAGCTTCCTAGACTTCGCATATGAGCACTAACATTTTTTCTGTGATGCACTCTTTACTGAATATGTAAAAAAGCCACACATACCTCAAGTTTCAGGTGAAAAAGGCTCTAAGTATTCTTTTGGTCTCAGTCCAGACTGAATCTGTGACACAGTCTGGGTTATTTAAATGATATCTGGCTTCATTTTCTGGGCAATTCCTTTCACCAGATGACTATTCCATCCTCTTTCACCTAAGATGAACACAACTCTAGTCAGAAATACCAAGAATGAGTGAAGCTCAAGAAAAAGAAAAGATTTATTACAAAAGAAAGACACAACATGTAGAGAATAATGGAGTTCTGAGCTGAGATCCAAGAATATCAGGTGTTGGTTGACTGTCTTGTGGAGGTGTGGAATTGAGATGCATGCAAGAATTAGCTCTTAACTGAGGAGTCAGCGTGACCCTCTTCCTAGACATTACTTGACATCCAGCTCTGTGACCAACGAAAGTAGCCCATTTTGTATCATGAGTCCAGAATCCTCAGTCGGGTGTTTTTTTCCAGTAACTTTTTTACCAGGAGCTAATACTCTGAAAGTTCAGAGGAGGATATACAGACACACTTGTGGCATGACTTGGTTATGCCAAAGTTAAAGTTTTATGGCCACAGTTACATCCACCAAGTTCCAAATCAGAGTATAAGTTCAGCTTGTACTCTCTCTCAGGCTCAGTATAGGCTGTCTGGCAAAGCATCTGAAAAAAGCATGTGCAGAAGGTTCTCTTCTACTCTGTTCTGGAGGAAAAATTTCTGTTCCTTTTACTCTGTTCTTGAGGAAAAACAATTCTTTACCTGCTGAGACTGGATTCTAACACAGATGGCTTTTTGTGGGATTTTATTTTTCAGGCTCCTTGCTCTAACAAAGAACTGTGGGATCAAACTATCTTTAAGTACTTTAAGTACTTGATTTCTTGCACATGTAATGCGGATGGTCACTTTCTCCTGTATCTCCTCCATTCACCTCGCCAGGTGCATTTCTTAGTTGCCTCTGAGCCAGCTTTTGCTGACCCTGAGCAGCAGCTTGAATCCAGGCTCAATCAGGTGCAGAGTGCAAGGATCAGAAATGCCCAACAGACAGAAGGAGTGGGAAGGCTGCTGTCACTAAGATTGTTTGCATATTTAACTTTGAACCTGTTGGTGACTTGGGGATGTTTCTGACCCTTGCCATTCACAATCAGAGAGTGCAGAACTTACTTTCAAGTCTGACCAGACTACTGAATGACCCACCCACTTCATCCAATGTCAGTTCTGAAACAAACAAAGAAAAAATGATCAGACTGCAAAGTAACTGTGACACGTTATGAATAGAGAACCCACATCCAGACTGTGACATTCAGTGGGACAAAAAGCAACATCTCATTGCTAATCAGTTAGTGCCTGTTCTTTTATTTCTGGTCTGATATCTCTTATTGATCACTGGGCCTTGCTAATATTTCTTTAGAAGCTGGGGTGGTGAGGTGACTTGTCTCTTTTTACAAAATACGGTTTTGACAGCAATGATGAAGGATTGCATCTGAATGCAGAAGCAGGTAAAAGGTAGAGTGTGAGGAGAGCATAAGGATTTGTTGGTGTTCTGTGAGCACCCTGCCGGCAAAACAATGCCTAAATGACAGGTGAACATAAAAGGGTTGATAGTTTTCCATAAGAGTTGGGCTCTTTATCTTTGTTGTGTTCAAATTTCTCAGCTGTAAAATGAGGATAATTATATTTTCTTCCTCTCACCTGTTTTCTGTTTTCTTTATAAACAGAATTTTTCCTCTTTGTTTACCCCTCCCTGACATTTCCATAGCAACACACAACCCATATAAGTACCTGTAAATACTTTTTTCCAAAACCACATAGGGAAGAAAACCACTATTTCTATGAAAACATTAAGATTTTATATATAAATTCTTATTTTCAGCACTGCATTTCTCCATCTTCAAAAAATTACCCTTTAAAAATAACTGAGCTAGAAATCCAACTGAACTGTGCTCTGCTCCTACTATAACAATCAGACCTGTGCTCCTTAAGAGCACATATGCTCAGCATGCCCATTCTCAGCAAACTGATAAAATATGATTTTAAGACTACTGACTGTTTTGTGGAGCAAGTGTACTCTATGTTAGGTATGGGTAAATATCATACTGCAATTCCCACACACAACAGTCCAAAGCAGAAGTAATGTCATTAAAATCAGTTGAGTACTGTTGGTACAGTGTATGTGAAACCTGAATCAGTCCTCACTGCTGTTCACTAATTACAGTGATGATTGATTGAATACTTTTACTTGAATCCACATTTTATTGATATGTTGCATTGATGTGGCCACCCTGAACCACAATTCCATTTTTACCAAAACTACGAAAACTTTACTTCTTTTAATCCCCTGCTCTCATACTCCCTCCTTAATTAACAGAGAACTATCTAAGCATTGTTTATGCTACAAAATTTCAATTTTATGCTACAAAATATCTTTGAGGTTTTGTGTAGTTGTTACACAGAGATGCACTTCATGCACAAGGTAACATAGGCCACAATATTCCATGCACTGTCATAGGAGATAACTGGGGATTTTTCTTCATGAGGACCAGTGGCTGAAATAGCTTGTCAGAAGAGTGATGTGAGGCTACCACAATACTACATGTTGCTATATATACCCCAGAAGTCCCTAGGAATTACCCCTGTTATAAAGTTTTCCACTGTCTATTCATGTAATTGAGAGCATTTCTACATCTTCACAGTGAAGTGAGGGCATTTTTAGTTGTTTTATCTTTGTATAGTGGTTCAAACAAATATCCAATATATAAAACTTGAGATCAAAGACTCAACTTCTAGATATGATAAAGGTGGATTTTATTGTCCCAAAAAAGCCACCTAATAAAGCACTGCCCAAATAAAGTTTGATGAATTGTAATTTGTAGGCTGGGCCTTATGACACAATAAGCCTATTGCTTGGTACATAATTGCAGCTAGAAAATGGTTTCTAAAAGTTGACAGACACTAGACGGGCTTTATATCTATTTTTACTTACTTTGACAGCTTAGAATTGTGATGTGAGGAAGCTGCCAAGGCTTTGTAGTACAATTAAGTGACAAGAAAACTTTAAAGGGATTTAGAGTTAGGCTGTAAGTTGAAAACCAGGCTCGTGTCTGGATTTAGATTTGATTTCAATGGAATGTTTTCCTGTTTTCCTGCCCTTAAGCTTTGGATCCTCCAGCAACAGAGACAGAAAATGAGTTACAAAATCAAGGTCCTGCAGAAAAGTGCACTCACAAGAAAATCCTATTCAAAAGGTTCTGGAAATCTCCTTGTTTTTATTGATTCTGTGTGGACTTTCCATATTTCTTACTTTCTGCCATCTATTCCCTTTCCTCCATTTCAATAATAGCTCTATAGCACATTTCTGATAAGTTCAGAATTCTTTAGTTCCCAGATTTTGTTTCTCATAAATACAATTCTTCTTCTCAATTTTTGCTTCTTTTCCTTTTGTTCTCTTTTTTTACTTTTTCCTCATTCCTTTCTCTAAGATTTTGGTCATGTGCTAGTTAAATTTTGTTTCCCCACTATTTTTCATTTTCTCAACCAACATGTATTTGTTTCATAGTCCCTTACATTAGCACACCATGATCTCTGCAAGATTACAGCTATGTGCTAGGATGTTGGGTTTTATTCCCCACTGCTTTCTATTTTCTCAACTGACACATTTTTTTCCTAGTCCTTTAAGTTAGCCCATCCTGAGTTCTATATAACATTCCAGGGCTGTTTCCAGATCACATTAAGTTATTTTTTGATGGTTTAGCTATCTGCACACAGCAGTGCAATCTCTTACATAGATGCTCTCTGTCTTTAACCTACTTGGCTCAGGTATCAATTACAGTGCATTAGCCCAAACAACAGATGAGTGGATCATGTACCAAGAGGTTTTGGCAGTCCCCTAAAGCCCATATTTTTGTTGTAATTGTTATAGATGCTAGCTATATCGGTTTGAATACAGCCCATAAGTTAGACCACCTATAAGGACATTCATGACTGTAGTATCCCAAGTTTTCATTTAAAACATGCCTTAAAATGCTCTTACCATGCTGGCCTTTTTCTTCAGGCCAATTTAGCCTTGTTTTTTACTAGCAATGTGCAGTATCAATGACAGCATCTGGAATTAAGCATGTTCTTAGGAGATATTTAGTGCAAGTTATAGTCTTTTCATTGAGGTGTACCTCTCCAGTACTTGTCTCCACTCTTTCCAATTTTCATTTCTTTTAATGATATAAGTACATAATATTAAGTACATTGAATATAATTAAATAATTTAACAGTTTTAAAAACTGAAAACCAGAAGTGGTTTCACTGAAGTGACATTAACATCTCCACAAAACTTTGCATGAAAATACGGGACAATAAAGTCAGGCTATTGAGCTTCAGATGTGTAATTGTTACACTGAAGACTATGGCAAAATTCTTGATTAACACCAGTGGAGCCCAAATTCTTCCTAAGGAAACCTGAGTTGTCATTCTAGGACTAGTTGGAAGTCTCACATCATGAAGGCAAAAGGAAACATAGGGCTTTTAAAGAACCATTAGAGCCTTGTAATATGAAAATTCAACACCTGCTCTCCTCAACAGCAAAGTATTGATTGTTCATGTACCTACTTACAGAAATGTTCCTGAAGCAGATCTCAAATGTTTTCTTATGATAGGGGTGATTGAGTCTTTTACAGACAGATCTATTCCACACTTTAGTCCTAGATCCTCTCCTTCAACATGGCATATCTTCAAAAGATATGGCTTTGACTCAAACAATTCCCCATTTAAATGGAATGAGCAATAGACATAAGTAAACAGGAAAAAAACCTGAACTTTTATTATAAAAGAAAGTTTAGCCTCCACTGGTAAAAGTATTTTGTAAATGGTTTTAAGAACTGGAAGAAGCAGCTCCTCTGCTAAAGAAGGGGACTATATCATTTACATTATACCATGAGACTGTCAGAATGATGAAAAATACATCAAGCATTCTGAATTTCACTAATAAGCAAGCAGTGTAAAGTTCACATGGGATACAGCAGAGAGACTGGCACAGTGCCTGTTGAACTTTGGGTTAGAACACTGTGGAACAGCTTCAAAGAAACTTTCATGCTCTGCACATAACATGAATCTGTCCCTTTAGCTTATTAACCTGCTTTGAGAGCTAAGATTTGTCAGAGTTACAACTATAATTGGGTCAGGGAACTCCAGTCCAACCTGCCTGTCCCCAGATACAATTACAGGATTGTTTCTAACTTGTCTAGGGAACCAGGGTTAACTGCATTCCCTGAATGTGTCCTGGATACCAGGACATGGCTCAGTCCTGCATGCTGTGTGGCTCTTAACCTGTGAGTAATTGCATCTTGGAGCTGGAAAGTTGGAATCCTTTACAGCTGCAGCGCAGGACTGACCAAAAGCAACCTAAGGGAGCTTTATTCAAAAGGAAGGGTACTTCTGTTCCTTCCCAACTTTTTTTTTCCTTCCCATGGGATTTCCAAGGAGCTCAAACTTTTTATCTCATGTTTATCTAGTGTTATCTTTAGTGTTTACATATGCCTGCTTTTAAGTCTTCTTTAATACCTTAAATGTCACTAAAAAAATGCTTGTTTTCTACTTCCCCCTATATAGTAAACTAATCAGAGACTGGAGGAACATCATCTATATTTATTAGGCTCTTCTGATTTAAAGAGATTGTGAGTTCCATCACACATCTGGTAGATGAAAGCCTACCACAGAGACCAGGAGCATGAACAGCCTGAAGCTGTTCCCTCCAGCACATCTGTCAGATAGCAGCTCAGGACTGAAGTGACCAGTGGAAGGTCGCTAGCAGCCTCTGCCAAAAAAGCTCCTGCCAAACTTAAGATGCAGAGATGTTTATATGCTGCTCAAAGTGTTTCCTGATGCTGTAATCAAGACTTTGCACAGGGAATTTGAGGGTAATCATTGTCTTGTGCAAAAACATCACATTCCCATGCAAGAAGAAACTCATTTGATTTGTATGCTTTAAGACCATGACTGTGAGAGACTGAAAGACCTTCAACATAGAACATTAGGGTAGAGAAACATCTCATTATGCATGTTAGGGATGCATTAAATGTAGATCACACCCTTTTGAAACACCAGCATGAAGACTCAAGTGTCAAAGGTAAACTTTACTCTCTATATCCTTTTTCTTCATTTTACAGTAAGTTGGTGGTCCATTTCATCCAATGGAAAAAACTTTCTCTAAGAAAGGAAATGGTTTTGTTTGCCTGATGATTTGTTATAAATCCTAAGAAACTGACAGTTACAGAATAAAAGCAAAAAAAACAAATCAAAGAACATTTCTCACTAACTAAATACTTTATGTCACACATAATTAAAGATTCAGGTGTATCTTAAGAAAACAGTAGTCAGATTCCCTGAGGGTAGCCTCTGATTTCAGTTTTATGAGAAAGATAGAGTATAGAGTCTCCTCCACTAGCATTCACTCATTTTGAAATGCTGAAATTTAAAAAGGCAGCTAACTGTCCTGAGAGCAGATATCTGCTCTATGAAAAGTACATTTGTCCCTTTCCACAGATGAGGGGTAGATATGTAATGCCAGCGTGTGATTTCTACCTTCAATGTTTCAGATAAGTCTTTTTTTCACAATAACCATCAAGACAGCATGCTTTGAAGCCAATCTATTCCAAAGAGAATTTAACAACTCCTGTACAATGCAGTGAAAGCTTTTCTGGATAACTTTCATGTGATTTTCTGGGGAGCAGCAAAATATCAGACTGCAACTTCCATTTCCTGATGTTGAGCAAATACTGTTTCCTCACATGAGACATTGACTCACTATAAGCAAGCAATAGTGTGTCAAGGTAAGAAAAGACACATATAGCATTTCCCAGGCACTTTTTGCTATATGAAATGTTCAGCTTGACCACTTGTAGAGTATACTAGTTTTATTTGTATGCTTATTCTGTCAGAAAGTATGAGCTTCCAGAGTTGTTTTCATAGTAGAAAGTGAGAAATTCAGTACAGGTAATCATGACAAAACCAAGATCCATGAAAAAGTGCATTTAAGAAAGCTGTCTTTATAAAAGGAAATTTGCCAAGAACATCAGTCCTTAAGATGACCTTAATTAGAACAGTATTGATCCTCAGGAGGAGAATTGTTTTGAAAATCATGCTGTTTTCAATTCCTTCTGTGCTCAATCCTTTTTTCTTCTTCTAGTGGAAAAGGCTGCAAGATCTTGACATGCACAGAAAAGGGCAAGAAAATTAATCTTCTTGTTGTCAGGGAATCACAAAATCCTGGAAACTAAACTAGTTGTACACCAGACCAAACCATTTTTCTCATTGGCATGTTATTCTCTGGTCCCACTCCTTAAGCACCCTGCAGAATGAAGCAGGATTCTCACAGCTGTTATGACAATTGATACTGAATTTGTTGTGACACACCCAATATATTTTGTGACACACTCAACATTTTTCACCATCTACACTGTCTGGAATTGAAATCCTGGCTCAAGTAAATGGCAGATTACCTGGAGACACTCACACCTGGTTTTCAACCCATGATATAACTACAGATGCAGAAAAGGAAGAAACACGCTCATGTTGAGGAATACACTCAGTGCTGGTAGCTCTGTGAGCAGCTGCAGTGTCAGCTCTAGGTTCATCTCTGGAGGTGAGAGCCCCAGACAAGGCTGTGAACTGGAACCAACATTTGCACAGCAAAGGGCACGGGGACCTGTGGTGCCAGCCTGGGGACCGGACACTCAGAGACACGGCAGGAGCTGAGGACCCCCAGATTTTCCCATGCCTAGATCTGGAGGGTACAAAAGCCCAGGAATTCCTCTGTTCAGAGTCACTCCTCAGAGGCACCAGCTCAAGTCCTTATTCTGTTGTTACGCCATAATTAAATGATTTAAAGGATCCTGATGTCTGAGACTGCTATGGGAACCCTGAGATCAAGCCAGTGAGAGAACCTGGTGTGCCTGTGCAAGCGTGGGTTGTGTTGCTGTGAGAGGGCTTCAGTCCCAGCTCAGATGCTACAAGAGCGACTGACAGTTGCTCCTAGATGGTCAGACAGGGAAGTTTCTGGAACAATCAATCTCTGACAAACTTTGCTCAATTACTACATTCTATATTGATGTTTCCCATCATTAAAGAGTCAGTGATGAGTGCTGCAACCAACATGCAGTGCTGTTGTATCTTGAAAAGACCACACAACCTGAGTAAAACAAAAGAACAGTAAAACCAATTGCACTAGGGGAAGTTCAAGTGTTCTCTATTTTTTCCACTGTCTTTTCAATCATAAATATATTCAGTTTTTTCTGAAGCTGGTAGATGGCAAGTCACATTTAATTGGGCCTGAAATTACTTTTTTCTACAATTGATTGAGAATGCAAACCTGGGAACACAAACTTAGGAACCAGACTGAAGGCCATTAAAATTTTGGCCCCATGGTGTTAGCTGTTCTGTTGGCTGCTTTTCAGAGTAATTTGAAACAAATCCGTTCTTCAGCAGTACAATGGAGCAATTTTCTATCTGGTTGTCACAAACAGAACAAGTAAACAGCAGTGTCTAAGAGGGGTTAGAAGTCCTTGTATACTCAAGGTCACAGTCTGGGCAAATGTCTTAGCTCAGTTCCAGCAGATTTTAAGAACCAGTGGCATAAAAGCATGTAAGCTTTTGTGTACTGATAGCTGGGGATGAGCAGCACAGATGAGCAGAAGCTTCTACAGCATCGTGCAAATGCATATGTGGGTGGCATGCAGTCACCTTCCCTGAACCTTACTGAGAAATGTACAACTATGGCAATGGGTCTCAGGATATTCCAAAGCTTGATAGTGTTCACACAGGCCCAAAATAACGAGTAAGGTCCTTTACTACTTCATTTCAGGAATTAGGATTGTTTGGTTTATCTTCACTTCATTTGAAGCATTTGCGAAGTCAAAATGCAACAATAAAAAGGACAACCAGCCAGAAAAACAGGTGGTTAAAAATGGTCTTGTTCATATTGATTTGAGCCAGTACAACACTCATGTTTAATTATGTGCACCTTAATTATTTCCTAAAACACTGTTTAACAGTGCTGTGCATTGTTAAACAGTTATTTTTTTCCCTCCAAATCCCTGCCCTGAGAAAACTGTGTTTCATAGAGTGTAAACCAAGTCTAGACCTGTACTAGTTTCTAAAACACTTTCACATTCCTCAAAATGACAGGTTATATATGCATCACATTATCTTTTCCAACTCTGCTCCTCAAGTAGTCAGAAGAATAAGGTTCTTTATGGTTCAGACACTTAAAACCGCCTCTGGTATTTGACTCTAATGTAGGGAACCCATTACACCAAGGCATCATTTCAGGCCATCACCTCCCAGTACGTAAAAGCAAAACCAACATTTACCAGCCAGCAGAATAGTTAATAAAAACCTAGCACAGGAGATACAGCTGCTGGCAGAAAATATGAACAGAAACTGGACAGAGAAATCCAGCCAGTATCACAATTAAACCATTAGACTTTAGATAAAAATTCTTACTATACCTTTCAAAACCAAATTATATTTCTGAAGTACTCACTTTAACTAATAATAGTCTCCTTCACAGTGAAATACATTTTTTTTGTTTTCAAAATGAGTGAATTTTTTTCAGTGATAGAGAAAACCTTCAATAATTGAAGACGGAAGAGAAGTTTTATCTAAAGCTCAGATTAACTTTCCTCATTCACACACCAAATGTTAGCTTTGCTTAGGTAAGAAAATGAACTGTTTACTGTTAAATTTTACAAGTTACCACTGGGCAAATTTCACAATTACTACACATACATATATATATACATACAAAAAAAAACCCACTTTGTGCAAAACCATATTGTCTTTATCTTCCTGGTGTGTTGTAAAGCCAAAAAAAAAAAAAAAAAAAAAAAAAAAATTAAAAATTGTGAGCAATGTCAGGGAACAGTAAGTACATTCATGCCCTGCCTTACATTAGACTTCACAAAAAGTTCACGATATGCAAAAGAGAATTATTTTCCAGTGACAACATATAAGAGTTATTATCTAGTTGAGATTTATAGCTAGACAAAAAACATAAATGTTTAGTAATATTAATTTCTCTATCATGAAATGAGAATGTTACCAAGGCCGTCAGACAAAGCTCTTCCAATAAATGTGTGGGGCATATGAGGATGTAATTAATGTATTTATTTGGATGCCTTGGGTAATTCTAAAGCATTTTGTCTACTCCTGTTTATCAGAAAACTTACAGAAAATCTAAGAACAATTAGTCCTCAACTGCTGAAGTCATGAGTCGTGTTTGAAAAATATGTTTTATCTTCTTATAATGCAGGTCACTCTGCAGACCTTCTGATGGCATTTTATTGCAAGTGGGAATGCAAGGAGAGAGCAATGCTTACCATTGCTGAAAGACTACAGTATCTCCTGCAGCATGGGAGTCATAAAGATGATGCACAGAATTATGCGATGATGGGAAGACCCCTAAACAAACAAAAAAATTTATCTTACATAACAATATTGCCCAACAATACAGCAGTCATAATATTTGTTGTGGTAGCTCTGCTCCATTCTTGCAGTAGGAGTTGTTTGTCCTTCCATTCTGTCAGAAGAAATGCTCTCTAGATCTAGGTGGATACTGAAATATATAGGCCAGGCTGGGTGTCTCCTTAATCCCTGGAGCCAAGAAGCTGTGTTGTCTATTCCCAACCATATATCTCCTATACAAATTTTAAGTCCTTAGAGTCTGTACTCAGATAAGGAAACATCAGAGGTCTTATGTTGAAAGTAGTTTCCAAATGAAGTTAATTGGCTTTACTACCAAAGGAACCCTTACACACACATTTGAATAAATCCATCTGATGTATTTTCACAGAATACTTGTTTTAAATAACTGCCACCCAAGTTCCTTTTCAGAAACTGAAACACAAGTAATGTCCCGAATCCAGGACTCAGGTTCATGCATGAAAATGCAACAGTTCCTAAGTAGAAACAGCTGGTACAAAATAGCCAACACACAATAAAGACTTCTGTTATAAAGCCTCCTTAATCCAGAGGCTGCAGGACTATTGGTTAGGATGATATCCATTTTTTTCCTTTCCAAGGAAGGCAGATATCTTAAATAAGTGACTGGGAAATTATAAACAGAAGGAAAATAAAGGTAATGCAAATATTTTCAAATAAGAAGGTTCTTAAGTATTATGTTCTTGTACATCAGTTCACTCTAAGCCTCAGAGTCCTATCAACTTTCTGATAAAACCAAGACTTTTGCCTCAGTTAGCACTGCAAAGTGCTCCCAGAGTGGAATAGATTTTGCTGTGTTGAATTGCAGGTTTTTTATTACTGATGGTAATGTAAAAGGCACAAAAAGCAGCTCAATTCCTAGATCCCAAGTGCAGTTAGGAGTGCAAGAAACTACAAAATCATCCTCTGGACTGTAAACTGCACAATTTTGATAAGAAAGTCATTAGCAGAGAATGAAGAGGGCCCTTTACAATGACACTGTTATATAGCTGCTTCAGAAGCACACTATAAGGTCAAGAAGTACTTCACATCTTCCTGCAGTATAGACAAAATGCCATGTTTCAGGAAATCTTCTACAATTTCCTTTACTCTGAAGCATCATGATTTCCCTTTTAGTTTCCAGGAGGTATTTCTTTTTTTTATGGGCCAATGACACTTTATTCCTGTATATATGTCATTTGTGCTGCTGTTCCTTTCTCCTGCTGTAATCTGGGCTCTTTATAAAAATTTGTAACTAACTCAGTGAAGAAACCTCATTAATACCTAGCTAATAAAAAATGTTTTTGTTGTAACATCTCTCTCTCTAAATCCAATTAACGCCCAAATGAGGCAAAAAAAATCTAAAAAATATCCACTTAGAAGGCAAAATAATGCTAATACAAGTGAAAAAAGCTGGCAAAACAGCAGCAGAAGGAAGAATGCAATGTTCAACATAATCTTGGGGTCCCTGGAGTATGTGATGTAGTCTTAGAGTAAACTGAACCTTAAAGAAATGGAGCCATAGCAAAGCAGTTCAAGTGGAGATCCTGTGAGAGAAGTACCCCAAGAAAGCAGCAAAAGAGATGTAACAGTCCAAGGATGTTAGACATGACAAGAAAAAAGACAGTTCTGACTATAGAGGCTGGGTGCTCTAGAACCTAGTTCACATCCAGCCACAAACCTGCCAAAATAGAGATGAGTCCCTGAGGTTACTCTGTCATTCCCTGTTCTGTGCACCAATCCCAGAACTTCTTTGTCCTCAGTTCATCAGAAGATATCATACACGCCTTGGGCATCCCAGCCTCAAGAATACTGGAGGGTGTGCCTCAGAGAAATGAGATGAATGACCATTTTTGAGCTAGATAACAGCCACCACGTGTGGTAGACTTCCCTAAGAGGGCAGCATGATGCAAATCCATGCAGTCTGCTGAGTCAAGTATTCTTGATAAAATAATGAATTCCCTAGTATCGATGTTGGATTTTTTTTCTTAATTTTTGGGTGATATATGTAAAATCAGGTATACAAATCTAAGCACAGACCGTTATTGGGATTTCCAAAACTGTCTAACTCAACATGGCACTAGATATTTGAAAAGAGGCATCTAATTTGCATGCGACAATGTTTCCCCCCAATATTTATTAAAGACCTTTTTAAGGTCTGATTCATATCAAAATATACCAGTAGAAGTGTGAAAACAAGTCAAGGTACAGCCATTTAGCAGTAACTTTGTGCTGTGCCAAGCACATTAATCAGAGGTACACTGAGCCCTTCAAAGTCTCTTTGACCAGGCACATTAGCTAGATTGGTCTGGTACCAGAATTAGGGCTTTTGCCACATTATCTGTCTAAAATGGCAGAAACCACCCAACTGTGATATGGTAAACAGACAAATGTTTCCAAACTCTCAGTTGTTTCCTTTACTATAACAAGCAGGGTGCCAAACTTAGTTCTTCACAAACCTCAAACAACAGGATTAAGCTTATGATTTTTTTGTTGACTGGGTGACTACTGGGTTCATTAAAAATACATATTCAGTAACGCACAAATTTTCACAGTAGGAATCATAGCTGTATCCTACTGGAAATTAAAAATTGGCAGTAGTCTGCATGTTACATGCCAGTCAGGACATTCACACACAATTAAAGCTGTGTTATTTATATAGCTATAATTATCAATTTATCTATATTTCAGCCTTAAATTCTGAATTAGATTAGCATATCACAGCTCTGTGTGTCTTGAACAGAGTTTTCCATGTAGAAATTTCCAGCTGCACTTCCCCAGGAGGCATATTAATTACTTACATAGGAAAATTTTACACAAAATTCAGCTTTAAGATCCTAATGTCAACATTCTAATTTGTTCTCCTCCTGGCTCAGTAACATGCCTTAAGATTATGATTAGCTGTTTTGCACATGCAGAACTGGAGGGAAGTAGAGAACCAAAACTACTCCACTCCTATCTGGCCAGCCTGAATAGAAGTTGAGCATTTGGGCCTCCATTGTCTCTTTCCCCTCTTTCCAGAAGATGGTCACCATTGCAGAGGCTGAAATAAACCCAGCATGTCACTGGACACAGCTGCTCACCCATGGTGCTGTGAGATGTTCTCTTTCTCTGTCTTTGTCCCATTGAAGCATCCAGAGGAACATGCTGTTGGTACCTAAACACTCAGTCTGTTCTTGGCTGATTTCTGCTGTCATCATAAGTGGGCATCAGAGCAACTGGCAAGTGAATGGTCCTTTGTCCCTACAGCAAAATGCTACCAATAGTTGTGACAGCTGCAGGATAGTTAGAGCCAGGCACAGCATTTTTGGTGAATGCCATGGTACCCAAAAATGTGACTTCAGCTGACTTCAATAATAAAAATAATCATTTTGTGTTAACTACATTGTCAGTCTTGGCTCAGATTTTTTTTCTCCGTGGTCCGATTTCTAAAGCAGTAAAGAGGAGAGGCAAGACACTACTGTCACCCAGTTGCATGGGAGAGACACAGGCCCCCAGTGTCTCCTTGGGAGTGGGGGGCAGGCCAAAAAAATGCTCTAACCATTTGGCTCCCTGTACAAATGCTCAAGATTAAACATTTCAAGCAAGCAGAGTTAAAGTTTCTGTTCAGTGTGAAAAATAAAAAATATGATCTTTCTTTGTTTGAAAAAAGAAAAAAAAAGCACTTTGGTTCAGACATACACTGTTATTACTTTCCTTTTTCTGGCTTGTAGGAGGAATAAAGCCAAAAATCAAGAAGCTGCACATTTGCTTTGAAAATACCTTTGACAGGTAATTGCTGTGTAACACTGCCAATGCCACGAGCAATAGAAGCAGACTACAGCTTATCAGCATTTGAAAAGGGATTTCTGGAAGTACAATGAACAGCAACCCATCACTGGCATACAGATTGCTGTTTGCTCCTATACCTCCTCGTGAATTTTTATATTCTGTAACTGAAGTAACTGAGGTTGTCATTTTCCAGGATCCCTTAGTCCCAAGAACTCCAACTTAATCCCTTGCTTGGTACATTTATTCAGAGCAATTTGCTCTCAAATATTTAAGATTTGAAATAGACCATAGGACAAACATTTTTATTGCTACTATTTCATAATTATGTATCTTTCACATCTATCAGAGAAGACCTTTTTGATTAATCTAAGAACATACAAAACTAAAATATTTGCATATCTGAAGCCCTTTCTTTTACTGCTCTTAGAAAAGAAAGAAATTGAAAGGAAGAAAGAAAGCCACACATTGATTGTCTTTGGCTATAGGTCAACTAGACAGTATATCTGCACTGTGTTTACTTTTCACAGAAACTCTGTCTCTTTAGTAGCCTTTGAATTTACAAAGAGTGAGGCTAGCTGTGAGCCTGAGTTGCAAAATCACACCAGCACTAGTGCCTTCAAATCCAAAGTTTTGTTGTTTTCAGCAAACTTTGGCAAGCCTACTAGACTTGCGTGCATGTGTGTGCTGCTGCTCTTCATCTGCCTCCAGAAGCCAGGCTTGGTTGGGAAAGGTGCTGGGTAAAAGCTGTACAATGAATTAACCTTTGAAACTAGGAGGGGAGCAGGGAAGGATGGGGGGGGAGAAGGATGGTGCAGGGGAGTGCATGAGGGAGGGGGTACAGAGATATCCTTATCTAAGGACACTGATATCCTTCTCTAAACAAATTTCAGTATTAGATGAAGGCAACTTTCTATATCTTTGTCACAAGGTTAAGAAGAGAAGAGGAAAAATATTGCAGAAGACACATGATCTGACAGGCTGCTGCATTTAAACTTAATTCTTTGCCTCCAGATTTTTCTCACCCACACTCCACGTTCTTTTCCTGTTGCTGTCACCATGTATTTGTTGTCATTAAGATGTCTAATGTGGGAGCCATCCAGATGTTCTTCTCTTCTTCGTACTTATTTAATCATTCCAGTCTCATCAATGTTATAGACTTTGTGTCTGTGTGCTCTGTTGATGAAAGTCTTGCACACACCTTTGTAAATCTGCAGAAGTAACAGTCTAATGAAGCATCCAGGAAAAAAAGAGTATTTTCTGGCAGAGAACTCAAAAGCAGCAAAGCTGTACTTCACTCGTCCCTAGGTTATTAAAAATTCTAAACAAATTCTATCTGGGCCCCAAGCCCAGCAAAAAAAAACCCAATAGATGGAATGATCTTAAAAGCAAGAAGCCAGAGAATATTTAAAAAAAAACTGATAATGTGTATATATTAGATTGTCTTGTTATGAATAAATGTATCTGAATGTAGTTTATTAGAATCAACTTTCTATCTTAAAACATTCTAGTAGATTTTTTCATTCTATCAGATCTAAGAAAGTATGAATTTTTACTAGATTGATTGATAAACAAAAATATTTTAACTACAAATATTAAAAGAAAACTTATCAGTAAGTGCTTTTTATGATCAGATTAACATTTTATAGTTTGCATTCACTGAGAAAACAAGCGATTAAAATTATGCTATACAGAGGATCCATCATGCAAAAAATAACTTTGCAGATGAAATTAGTATATCAAAGGCACAGCTAATACTTTCAATAGGATAAGAATCACCCTCTAAGGAATGCAATTGCAGGAGCATCATTTATTTTGTGTAGCTACACCATAACAAAGTCTGTTTAATCACCTACCTGATATTTTCATTTGTACATGAGAATCCACCAGTGGCATGCAGCAGGAGTCAATCGGTAAAGGAATCCCAATTGCCAAGAATTTATGTTTTTTTCTTTGCAGACATACGCTTATGTTTTTTTATTTGAATGGCTTAAGAGTTGAATCAGAACTATCTTATTCACATAGAGTAATAATTCACTCTTCAAGCAGATCTTCAGAAATCAGTAGAACTGCTCTGAAAATAAGTTGCTCTACTACTGCATAGCATTCCTGCCTCATCTAGAATTTCAAAGCTAGTGCAATAATTTAGTAAATATTTTAGGAACATATTCATGGGCAGAGTTATGAGTTGGCAGAGCTTCACTAATTTATTGACTTGAACAAAACTTCAATTTACATCAGCTGAGAAACAGAGAAAGAGTATTTAACTAGAGCAATAAAAGAAAAAGCCTTTCCCCACGTCTTACAGAGAGAGCATGTGGTTTGCATTTAACCCAGGATCCTATGGCATTAGGCATGCATGCAGATCACTGCACCAGTCCAAAGAAATGCTGTGACTTTTCAATAACCAATATCAGCTTGTGTCAGAAAAAGACAAACAGTGAAATGCTGAAGCTAACTTTGTAATGTTCTTGTTTTCCGACAACATTCCAGAAGTACTGATTTTGGCATTATGAATTAAAAAAAAAAAAATTAATGAAATTGCAAGAGGACAAACGTACAAAATGTGTCCCTCACTTGATGTTATGTCACAGAAAAATTTGCCTGATAGAAAGGACCAAAGAATTATTTAATCTTTATATTTTCTCTAGAAACCCTTTTTTTTCTTGAGGGCCATTTTATCTCATTATCAAAAAAAAAAAAAAAAAAAAACAAAAAAAAAACACCTTTCCATAAGTTTGTGATTTAATGCAGATGCTGAGAAACTGTTTTCTTTCATTCCATACATGCACAAGCAAACACACAGAGAGTAGACTACAAAGGCATTTTCAGTGCTGACACATTTTAGAATTATGAAATAGAAAAGGAGTTTTCTTCCCCAGTTAGTAACACCTTATTTACAAATCTGCAGCTCTCTCCCAAGCCCTGACATTGTATAGACAGTGTATATGCAGTGGTGAATAGTAGTCTGCTATTTCAGGGTTTCCTTCATTATTATAACAGAATATTATGCTTTTATATGTCATCTTGCTGGCAATTAATATTTATATCTGCCATGCATGATGCTTATTTCTTTTTCTCAGCATTAAAATCAGATTTAATTAACTCATTTTTACTGAGAATTGACTTTACTGCCCATTAGCCACTGTTATATTGTAAACATGTAAATCATTATGAAAGCATTTATTTTTGCTATGGAGTATACTACTTACTTTATATTTCAGAATGTTTCCTGGTTTAGTCTTTGAGTTGAATGTGAAAATTTACTTAATAGTTCCAAATGTAGCTTGAGGGATCTGAATCTAAAATAATAACTGTCAAACTCAGATTTTCCATTATCTGTTTTTTTTGAGTCACATGGAATAAAAAACAAAAACACCGCTGGATATGGCTAACAGGGAAATTTTCCAAGCATGGGTATTTAATGGATTGGTACAATCCATCCCACATATCTCTGCCCCAAAGAGCCCAGACAGGTACAGGAGAGAGTGAAGTTTGGGAACAATTTCTAACTTACTGAGAGAAAAAGTAGGACAGGACTTTTGGAGGCCACATTGTCACACAGCAAAATTTTCTAAAATCCTTTGCAAAACTCTCTTTCCAGAAATTTTACATGCTCTTCTAGCTATATCTCTGCAAAACCTACTTTTGTCTTCTTTGTGACTTAAACTATGGTGGGAACAGCATATCAGTAATTCCAGCACTGAGCTCAGAATGGTATAAACTTTCAGTTAGTAAAATCACAAGCTCACAACTGCCCTTTATAAAGCTGATGTCTATTTTCATCATCATTGTACAAATTGAACCTGCTAACACATATAGATTGTTTGAAATAAAGTATAACTTCAATAAAAAGGAAAAGAGGAAGTTTGTCCCTTACTTTCCAGGAGCTTTTCTTTATATTCCCAATAAGAATTTTTATTTCACATCTCACATACACAAGATTGGAATTGGTTGCTAAAAGTAACTCTTTTACCATTAATATTTTATGGATTTTTTTCCCAGCAAGATCTGAGTGTTCTCACTTTTGCCTATTAGCTTTTTTTCTTTTTGCTTGGCTTTTTCTTTATGCAAACTCCTTAGGCAAAGATTACACATTGCAATTTTACCAAGCATACATCTTTTCAGTGGGTGTGCTTAGTTACCTTGACTGAGTTATTCCTTCCATTTCATCAGATGTCCATGCAATTTATGTGTGCTTTAAATTACTAACAAAATGCTCATAGTACAACATAAATAATAATGCCCATAGATTTTCCTCTCTTTGGAAAAAAAATATTCTATTCAAGCTATCTAATGTATCCAAATCACAGACCCCTCTTACTATCCACCAAAAAAGCTGTAGATCAACCCATAGCATTCCTCACAGGCCCCTGTGTGAAAACCTTAGATGTACCTGCATGCCAAAACTCTAAATACAATTAATTCTGTTTCGTTTTATAGTTAATGGAGAATGACAGTTGCAAAAGAGTTAGGGGTATGCTGCTGGGTTTGACAATGTGTCTCCATCAACTATTCAGACACTGGGGGCATTGTTTTCAGAACCACACACTTATAAAGGACTTCAGAGATTATTCAGCTCACCTAATTACACTTTTAGCTGTAGCATTTCAGAGAATAAAATAAATCTGTGGACCATCTTGTACTTTTTAATTTGTGGGAAGAAAAAATAAGTAAAAATTTGACTGCTATTCATATTTTGATTTTTTTAATGTTTACACTTTCCAGCTTTTCATATTTTAAAGACTACAGGCTGTTTGATCAACACAACTTCTTGCCCTAATGCACAAAGCACTGTACCACTGTCAGTGCTGATAGATGTTTATCTAATCTATTCTAAAAGTTCCCCAGGCATGGTGATCCTTTATTGTCACCAGTGGTACTGGTGGACCACTCCAATCCATTTGTTCTTCTAAATGTTGAGAGTTTTATTCCAATAGCTAACCTTAATACTGCTTCCTGATATCCAGTTATCTTCTATTTATCTGTCAGTTTATTTATTTGTCATTTGGGGTCTGTCTTAATAGAGCTGAATTGCAAATTATCTAAGTACTCCTTCCCTTCTCCATTCAAGGGGATGACATTTTCCCTGTCCTCACTTTTTACTAATGTCACAAACCATTTGACTAGAGTTGGTCTTTTTATAGAAAATTATGGGGAAACATTTAAATGTTTAGCTTTTTAGCATCATCTCACAGTAAGAACATAAGGAACAACATACTGAGCAGACCACAGCAGTTTTGTGACTACAAGTGGCCAACTGCAACCACTTAGGAAAATGATAAAGCAATCTGAAATCATATTTCTCTTAATATTGCTCCCTATACCCTTAAAAAACTACTCAGAAACATAGAGTGTCAAAAACTGTATCTTTGCCTTTTTGTTCAATGATGTTTTCTAGATTATATTTCAAGTCATTATCCTAGGACAATGAGTTTCAGGATTTATATACATAGTGTAAAAAAATATTCCTTTTCCATCTAAGCATATTTGTGCCCCAGTTGGTGTATTATAGAAAAAGTAATTTTAAATTGGCTTGCCTAGTACATTCAGAGGTTCATCTATTTCTACCTCCCACCTCTCATTAATCTCTCAGTTTCTCTCCACAGAAAAAAGGTGGCAGGTGAGCCTGGGTGCAGGGCTGTAACCCCAGCGGAGATGAGCTGAGGAAGACCCCTGGCCATGGCCCCAAAGTGCCCAGCACAGAGTCCCTGGGGAGCAGGGAAGCCCCAGGGGAGTCTCTCCCACCCCTGTCTCAAGATGCAGCTATTTTCAGAAAAAGAAACTCAAAAAATGAACTTGTTCTATTTACTGGAGCAAGGATTTTAGTAGGTAGATTATTAAAAATCAACTTTTTTAACAGTATCATAACACCTTTTTGTGAATGTAAACCCTCACCAGTTTCAAGGCTTTCATAAATATGAAACTTTGTGATCCTTATTTCTGATTTCTACCCTCTTCTTGTAAAAATACTTGTAGATTTCACAGAACTGGAAATGTAATTGCTTAAATAAAATTAACTAGTTTTCAAGATTCCCACTGCAGCACAAGGATGAAAATAACATGATTGCTTTTATGAGCTAATAAGAACTAGCTAAATCTTCATCAGTGCCATATATTCTCAGCTAGTAGTTCCTTAGCAACTAAAAAAATATTCCCTGCAAAAAGACAAAAATTTGAAAACTATATGTTTAGCTGGTATTTGCCTGAGGTGCAAGACATAAATCAAATTTTCCAGGACTATGACATTTTTATGTATTTATGGTATATTGAGCCAACAGCTTAACCCAGGTTTAGTTGTTTTTCACAATAGATTTTATGAATAATGCAACATGTGCAAACCTTTTTGAAAAGCGAATGTGCCCAGTGTTAGCACAGTGAATTGGCATTTCATGGTAATTTACTGGGATAATGTACCATTAGGGTCAATATTGTCAGTGACAAAACATAAATATAATTACATATCAATGTTTTAATATCATATTTGGAAAATGATGAAGAATACTCAATTTTGAAAATTAAGATTTTTTTAGTACAGCTGTACTATGTTACAGTTTCCCAACAATTAAAAAATCATAGCCCATAAATATGGTGCATGAGACAAAGTTTCTTCCTTTTCCTTAACCAACTCCTCTCTCCATGTGCAACAGGACAGAGCACTCAGCAAAATATTTTGCCCAGCTCATATTTCAAAAGTCCTTCACTCTCCCCAGAAGAATGAGTTGGTGGAATTAAAATCACATAAAGAGGGGGGAAAAAAAGATCTGATATGTTGCAGCATCAGTTCTTTAGGCTCCATATTGCCTGGTATTTCTAGGTACTCTCAATTTCACCAGGGCTTTAAAGAACAGGAAACAAAATCAGAAAACCATGCTCTGCCTTCTTGATGGATCCAGACACAGTTGCCCTTCCCCAAGATGACACAGAAGGGATAAGTCAAGATACATCTCTGTGCATGCTGTGTGCAATATGATTTTCAAAACCTTCTATAAAAGCTGTGAAAAATTCCTGAAAATTTTATAGACATTATAGAGAACAAATATTTAATTGAAACTAATCATGCCTAATAAAATTTTTCTACTAGCCAGAATTTCTGCAAAAGTAATAATTATTTAAATTTCATTTCCATTACCTTTTTTAGCTGTTTCACCTTCATCTTTCTTTGAACTTTGCACACTAAAATCACATTACATGGCCATTATTTTTTTCAAAGTATCACTATGAGTCAGTGTCATTTCCTTCAAATTGAGTACATCTTTAGATATGTTCTCTTTAATCTTGAAACAGTCACAATATTTGTTCTTTTGTAAAAAAAAAACAACTCCCATCATTCAGCTTTACTACTGCAAAGGTATATCTAGCCTTCTGTTTGAACACTCAGGACTTGATTGCTAACAGGAAAGGAGACAGACTGAGATGCTCATTTACTTGCTGTTTTTATACTACCAAAGTTGCTAGATGAACTGATAGAAGTTTTCCCATCATTGTGAATCAGCTTTAATATGTTATTCTGTGATTTAATTGTTTGACAGTGTGACTCCCTTGAAATAGGATTTTTTTTTCTTGTAGCCAATTTATTAACATGAAAACATGCTTGGTGCTGAAAAGACACCTTGTTTGTCTTTAGACACTTCTAGATTGGTATTGCAATTTTCTTTTGACTGTAAACATTTAACTTCCATTAAAATTAATTGAAAGGCTGCACACTGAGAAAAAATATAAACATAAAAGCACATATTCAAAATAAAACTAAGACAGCTAAATGAGAATAAGTTAAGGAATAAGTTAAAACATCCCAAGAATTGGCAGGCAATTTCTGTAAAAATTCTGAGGTATTTCTCTCCTCTTCCTTCCCCAGGTCTGGCATTAATGGGCAAGGTCTACAGTATGCTGAGATGTGTCATCCCCAATTTTGATACACTGATGACTTCAGTACAGCAGCTCATAAAGATCCTCCCCCAGGATCTGAAAGCAGGTTGTTACCAAAGGAGACAGAAAGCAGCCTCCTTCACACACACTGGAATTATTTTAAATAGAAATTTTAGCTTGAACTGCTATTCTAAAATCAAAAAGAATGCCAGTTTCCCCTGTGAATATTATTCTATAATGAGCAAATCTTAATCTACAGCTGCGTTTAGATCAACATGGCTGCTTTTTTTAAAGATCAGGGATAAAAAAACAAGCAGTTTTTATGATGGTGAACTACATTTTAACTGGGGAGAAAAAGAGTAAATCCCACAACTATATATAGCAGATTTAAAAATTAATCAGAATACGAAAGATATGTCCAGTAAGGATCTACATCATGTTCATTACAAGCTTGAGGGAGTGAAAGAGGAAAAGGCACATTATCTGAGTCTAGCATGAAACCAGCTGATGGGACCACAGGTGATTCCAACCCAGTCCAGGTGCACTGAAGGTGCTGCCAGCTTAATTGCTTTTGGATCCATCATCTAATCATCTGCATCTGCTTTCTGACTCATATGTTATGGGAAGTTTCAAGACTACATTCATATTAATGTTAGAATCATGTTAGAAATCGCACTTCAACTAAAATAGACCTGAGCAGTGTGCACAGAGAAAACTATACCCCTGATGTAATTCTATATCTTTAATGAAGGGATTTATTTAGCTCAGAGGGTAAAGTTCTGATCTAGGACATGCATTCAGCCATCAACTGAAAGATGATCTGGGTATACTTCATTATGATGTTCAGATGTAAAAGATTCCATGCAGGTATAAGAGGAGTTCAAGTAGGTGCTTTTGTCCTCAATATGTATAAATTGGTGAGTGACAGATATAAATTGAAAACAATGATTCACATGTGCCTTGGAGATATGTATTGCAAGAAGAAAAACACTGAACTTGGGTTTAAAATCCCCACTGCTATGCTGCTGGTTCCACATTACTTCTCAAAAGAAGGCATTTCAGGCTGTTTCATTTTCAGGTATTATACAGGCTTGCCTCAGATGAATGTAGATATTAGCATCTCTAACAGAATTTTCATTAAAAAGGAAGACCTAAAAGTTTTAAATGCAATTAAGATTTATATGCTGTTACATCTGGTAGGGGTTTTCCACTTTGCAAGATACTCACTGATTCAGTTAGGAACATATATTTCATATTTTACCTAATTGTTCCCTATACATTTTTCAGCAGTATTTTGTATTCCATCTACAGTGAAGTTTAAAATTGTAAAATTAATATATTTTTCTAATTATTTACATTTATATTTTTCAGACAATTATGCCACAATTCAGTTTTCCTTTATGTACCTCTCTATGCTGAATATATCAGGATTCTCTAGCTTACTTACATGTTCTCATAATATCTCAATGATATTGAATAATAAGGATAATAAAAAAATACATTTACAGGCCAAATAATTGCACACCTGTTTTATTTCAAATGTGTTAATTACTAATGGCTGTGCACAAAAATTCCATTTGGATTATAATAACTACCATAACTCGTGCAATTACTACTCATTAGGTACTAATGTGGCCATATTGTTCCTTTTGAAACCAAACATCAGGCTTTCAAAATAAGTCTAAAAAATAAAAAAAAGTACCATAACTCTGCTTCACTAACTTTTTCTCTATCTGACTTTGCAGCAGTGACATATAAAGCTAAAAATCCCAGAAGATATTAAATACTTCCTGAGAAGCAGATGGGCTTATGGCTAGAGTTGCAAGTGAGCATTACCCATTTAGTGGTACCTTATCACAGATGGGTTTTTGGATGAGGCTTTAGGAGCAAGAACTGTGTGAGACAGGAAGGATCAGTTTCAGCAGAAATGTGTACGGTGGCAGTAATTATAACCTATCACATGCATCACGAATCTATATGAGACTGAAGAGCTCATCTGTCAAATCTCAGAAGCCAAGCTCTGGTACAGATCTCAGGTAATACAGATTCAGGGAGACTGGCAGCACACCCTGTACATTTCAATTATGATGAGAACAAGGCAGAAAAACTCTACAGGAGTTAATCCTTTGGAGAATAGTAGATAGGTAAGAGAAGAAGCTCAGACATATATATGTTTATATAATTCTTTTAAACAATTAGACAGAATAGCTGTTCATTCTTACTTCATGTAAGTGGGCTCCTGAAAAAATTCCTTACAATAGGCCTATTGACAGCAAGAAGGCAAAGGCTAGCATACATGTATTTACTCACTTAATACACATATGCTCAAAATTTCTCATCAGAGTTTAAGGTCCCTTAAGCAGTTCCATGTAAGTCACAGCAATCAGTCCATGTGAGTTTAAATCTAAATCTTCCACGCAACATCATAGGACTATTCCACTGAGGGGTGTCTTCATATCTACACTCATAGAGCTACATCAAGCATAAACCAGAGTAGTATCATCTTTACTATGCATGAAGTACAATGTGTTTCATCATTTCAGTTAAAGCTGAACCATTTTGCAACTATCAACACTTCAGGCATTTGTTAGATCAACAGAAGGTATCAGTGTAGGGATAAATACTTACCTGGACAGCTAAAAAACCTAAAGTAAAATGTACACATATTCCAGAAAAATGGATTTGAACCCCCGTATTTGTCCCCAGCCAGTAAGTAGACTACAGTCCCACTACTTCTTCTGCTTCAGACCTCAGCAACAGTGTCCAATGTCCACCTTTGCCTCTCCATTTGGCTATTCAGGTCTCTATCTCATCTTACTTGTTACCTCTGCCTATTGCTCAGACAATCTTTCTCACTCTATGCCCTTGGCTATATCATGTTAATTCTGAATATTAACAGCAGAGCAATTTACTCATCCCAGTCATTCCCAGGTATTTAGACATGAGCAGCTGAGAGTTCTGGGGAGAGTCTGCCATCAGCTAGTCATCTCTTCTATGAATTATCATTCAGCACCATTTTTAAGCAAGCTTAATTTTGAGAAATGGATTGATCATGTAATTTCCTCCTTGTTAAAAGATAATACAGTCCTATTATCTAAATTAAAGTTTTGTATTCTATGGCACAATCTTTTCAATGTGCATCCTTCTGATTTGATAACCACTCAATCTTTATTCAAGCTGCAATTGATAGGTATGTGACAGTAAAGCATCTATCCAATGAAAAGCCATGATAAAAGCTAAAATGGCACACTGCACATAACATATTGGGTAGTTAAAATCTGGTCATTTATTTCTATCACAATTTGTAGTAGGGACACAAAATAACATGACATGAATCTGTTCTCTTGATGGATCTTTTTTTCAGGGCAAAGAGCATAATGAAAATTGCAAAAGCTATTTTACTAGCTTAAATCAAACCCATGGCAGAATAATGTACTTAAACCTGTGCCCTTCTGAAATGCAGTAGGAACTGTAATTTAAGGTGCAATCAATTTCCCAGCTGAGACTTTTATATATATGGGAAATATATATGTTTCTCATAAACTAGAAACATGATTATGCAACCACAGAACCACATTATCGTATAAAAGTCAGCACTGAGAAGCCTTTTGTCACATATTTCATCATGAATTTCCCCTCAGTTTAGTTCCTGGCATAAAACTGATGTTCACCAAATGAATATAACATTAGCATATTTTAGGAAACACCATATTTGCCTAAAGTGTACATGGGGATACAGTAACTGTTTAGGTTGAGACAATCATTGTTTTGACTAAATAGGTTCCATAAGTAGAAAAGACCAAAGCAGATTTCTCTGCTGCATGGATTTAGTCCTCGTTTTAAAACTCCCTGGGAATGGATAAAGAAATACTTTCAGATGAGTATTTTAGTGTTTGTATATGAAACCTTCCTACTCAGTAAATAAACTGGCCCATATCAGCCAGTGGTCATGAAACCTTGATCCAAATGATATTTTCCTTGCATCCAATTCATATCAGCAAGTCTCAAGTCCCACGAAAACAATCTGAAAATGTTTTGTGACTCCCTAACCATCACAAAAGCAGGCAAAAGAGTCCCAAAACTCTGATGTTATTCCTGATCTTCTAGGAATTCAGACCATGAAATACAGTATAGTTAAAGCTGATGATGAGGTATAACTATTGCCTCATTATTGCATAGGATCTTCCAATGCAAATACAACGAGACATTTTTCAACAGTGAATTCCTAAGGACAAAATTTATTTTCAAAGGTCTAATGGGAACTTAGAGGTGAAATATATGAGATAACTAGGCTAGAATTCACTCTTGTGACTTATGGGCAAATCCAAGCTGCAGTACAACTGTCACACACTTTTTACAGAATGGCACCTGTTGACCCTTCTCACTCTGAGTGAGGGTTCTGAATTAAGGACTTGTTGTAGTTAACCCCAGGCAGCAACTAAATAACATGCAGCTGCTTGTTCTCTCACCCCCCACCTTCCCCCTGTAGTGGGATGGGGAGGAGAATAGAAAAAAATGTAAAACCCTGGAGTTGAGATAAGAACAGATTAACAATTAAAACAAAGAAAAATGTAATAATAATAACAACAATAAGAATAATCACAATAAGAAAAACTGAGCTAGTTTTGGCTAAGCTAGAGTTAATTTTCTTCACAGTAACTGGTGTGGGGTTGTGTTTTGGATTTGTACTGAAAAATGCTGATAATACATGTCTTTTTTTATTGCTGAGATTGGCTTGCACAGTGTCAAGGACTATTCTGCTCTCCACCCCACCCTACCATCAAGGAGGCTGGGGGTGCAAAAGGAGCTGGGAGGAGTCACAGCCAGAACAGGTGACTGTTCTATCTGACCAAAGGGATATTCCAGACCATATGGCATCATGCACAACATATAAAGGAGAGGAAAGTAGGAGGAAAGTAGGGACATTTGGAGTGATGGTGTTTGTCTTCCCAAGTCACCATTATGTGTGATGGAACCTTGCTCTCCTGGAGATGGCTGAACTCCTGTCAGCCCATGAGAACTAGTGAATGAATTCCTTGTTTTGCTTCGTGAATATGTATGGTCTTGCTTTCACTATTAAGCTTTCTTTATCTCAGCCCCTCATTTTTTTTACTTCACCCTTCCACTTAACTCCAAATTGTTGGAGTGAGAAAGACACTGTGTGGTGCTTGGTTGCTGACTGGGGTTAAGCTATGACAATGAGAGAGAGATTGGAATGAAGCCCAAGAGAAATAAACAATGCAAAATACAACTGTTTGCCATCCACCGATGGCCAGCCCGTCCCCCTGCAGTGATCATCAGCTCTCAGCCAAACCCCCTCAGTTTATATACTGGACATCCCACAGAGGCATGGAATATGCCCATGCCCAGTTGGAACCTGCTGCCCAGCTATGGTCTCTTCCATCTTCTTCTGCACATCCTTGCTGGCAGAGCATAGGACACTGAAAAGTCTTTAACTTAGGACAAGCACCACTTAGCAACACCTAAAACATCAGTGTGTTATCAACACTATTCTCATCCTAAATCCAAAACACAGCCCCATACCAGCTATTAAGCAAAAAAACCCAATTCTATCACAGTTGAAACCAAGACAGGTCTTTGTCAGCAGACATGTAATCCACTCTCTCAGCACATTGGAGTATCCTCACAGAGAGTTGCTCTTGCATTGCATTCTGTTATTAATATGAAACTTTTAATCATTGACAAATGTAGTCCAAAAGCACTTATGGGAAGATCTAGAGGATCTATTTTCCTATTCAGAATTTCTGTTTGATTTTATGAGCATTCTGTTTCTTTCTGTCTCGCAATAGTCAGGTTGGGGTTTTTTTGTTTGGTTGGTTTTTGTTTTTTGGTGGGTTTTTTTGTAGTTATTAAAGCAGACCTTGCTCTGTAGAACCTAATCCTCCTTTTTACTATCTTTATCATTAGGGAATTTGAAGCTCATGGGATAAAATAAAACAGCTGTAGCTGCACAGCTGAAGTGACTCACTAGTGTGACTGGTTAGTGGCTGTGTACAAGACTAATGAACTGTCTGTAGTCAAAAGGACTAACAAATGCCTACAGATTGCAGCTGTGGTATTGTACAATGGAGGTATGTAGGCCCAAACATGGTCAAAAGCAGCCTAAAGTTGTACAGCAGGAAGTGAACATATGGTGCTGCTAATTGCAAGAATCTGAGAACATGTTTTAAATATGGATAAAGTAATTAAATGAAAATGAACGACAAACACAGGATAATCAATTAGAAGATGAGATCCAAAATATATTGCAGACTAATGACTTTGGGCCCTGCTTACTGAATAGTTAGACTTCACCAAATGCTACCAGATCACAGTGTCAGGTTTGCTATTTTCTATATTTAAATGTGCCTGATAAAAACAGCATCAGGTCAAGATGTGTGGAAAGGCTGAGCAAGTTTTGTCCCTTCAAGAGGTGAGACTCAGAACATACCCTCATATACTCAGCTATAAACAGCAAGTAGCTACACCCTCAAATAAGGATCAAAAAAGTGTTAACAGAGCCTATATTCCTCAGATGTTGGCTAGCACAGTAGCTCATGCAAGAGACAGATGCCAGAAGGAACAGATAATAGTCAGAACTGAAAAAACTTTGCTTTGGGGCTTGACTCATTTGTGGCCAGGCTGCAGGTTATTAGACCTTCATTCATTCGTGTGAAGGACAACATGACAGAAGACATTAAGGTGCATAATCAAGAAGGCAAAAGCCATAAATAGCAACTGGGAAGAAACAGTCTTGGTTGTGACTGAAAAGAAACCAAGAATATCACAATTAGCACTGCTTAAATCATACATATGAGATTTTACAAAAAAAAAAAAAAATAAAATGAAGTGCCATTAAGCATTCCTTTGAAATATGACAGTGGTAAAGGTCTCTGCAAAAGACATTAGCAGACATCTAGGCCAAAGATCAATGCAGCCTATTGTTCCTTCACTAATCCATAATGACTGAAAATGCTCTCTGTGAACATCAATGGCTCAAACAATTTCAATGACCATTAGTATTCTAGTGATATATTCAAGTACAATGACAATAGTTTGTTTCTGACACTGCTTCATAGGAGCCCTTAAATTCGGCTTGCA
Source organism: Aegithalos caudatus (assembly GCA_013389925.1). Lineage (NCBI taxonomy): Eukaryota > Metazoa > Chordata > Aves > Passeriformes > Aegithalidae > Aegithalos > Aegithalos caudatus. The sequence goes on along the minus strand of WEIU01000045.1, from coordinate 45,622 downwards.
AATTGAAAAGTCCAGGGTTTAATGTCTTGGAGAGTGGAAAAAAGACAAGATTTCTCATCAACACCTACTTGCAGGTCATAATATAATCAGGTCTACAACTAAAAAGCTATTGTGAAAATTAAACATGCCAGGAGTAAGGTACCAAAGATCACACCACCAAAAAAACTCACATTACTAGAAATATATATTGGGTTTGTGTGACCATGTTTGGTAGTGTAGGGTGGGGGCTACAGGGATGGCTTCTGTGAGAAGCTCCCAGAAGTTTCCCCCATGTCCAACTGAGCCGATGCCAGACTGCTCAAAAGTTGATCCACCACTGACCAAGGCTGAGCCCATTAGAGATGGTGGTAATGCCTCTGTGATAATACATTTAAGAAAGAAAAAAACCAAAAGCTGTTGTGCAGAAGTAATTCAGCACCCAGAGAAGAGAGGATTGAGAATACGTAAGACAACTTTTTAGACACCAAGGACATCAGGGAAGGAGAGGAAGAAGCTTCTTCAGGTGCCAGAGCTGAGATTCCCCTGCAGATCATGGTGAAGCAGCTGTGCCCATGCAGCCCATGGAGGTCCATGGGGAGGAGAACCACACCAGAGCAGGTGGCTTCCCAAAAGAAGGCTGTGGGCCCATGGTAAGCCAGTGCTGGAAAAGGCTCCTGTCAGGGACCTGCAGACCCATCCCAGAGGAGCCCATGCTGAAGCACATTTCCTGGTAGGACTTGTGACCCCATGGGGGACCCACACTAGAGCAGCCTGTCCTTAAAGAACTGCACCCCAGAGGTACTGACACTGGAGTAGTTCCTGAAGAACTGCAGCCCATGGGAAGGACGCACATTGGATAAGTTCATGAAGGACTTTCTCCTTTGGGAGAACCCCATGTTGGAGTAGGAGAAGGACTCCTCTCCCTGGAGGAAACTGCAAGAGAAACAACTTGTGATGAACTGACCACGGTCTCCAGTCTCTGTCCTTCTGCACTGCTGAGCAGGAGGAGGTAGAGCTGGGAAGGAGCAGGGAGTGAGGGGAAAGTGGATTTAGATTTTGTTTATTTCTCATTATAGTGCTCTGATTTTGACTGGTAATAATTTAAATTAATTTTCCCATGTCTAGGCTATTTTGCCCATGATAGTAATCAGTTTGTGATCCCTCCCTGTCCTCATCTCAACTCATAAGCCTTTCATTATATTTTCTTTCTTTTGTCCAGTTTGAGCAGGAGAGTGATAGAACAGCTTTGGTGGGCACTTAGCACCCAGCCAGGGTCAACCCACAAGGATACTATTCAGTCTAATGTTATATTTGAGAGTCAAAAAAAAAGTTGTGCATTAACTACATCTAAAGATGTAGAATCAACTACATCTTTTAAAAGGAAATGGTAAATATTAAATTAGAAAAAAAATCATTCTTTCCTCTGCTAAAAGTGTCACAGCACAACAGCTATTCCACTTTTGGGCACATGCAAGGTATTTATGAGATATAGGCCATATTGATATTAATCAATAATTAAAATAGTTAAAATCCAGTGTTGCTAGCCTGAAGCATATTAAGCAGCTGGTTTCATACAGAAAGGATCATAGAAGCATCTAGGTAAAAGACCTCCAAGATCCTAAAGGCCATATGTTGACCAAACACCACCTGTCGACTAAACCATAGCACTAAGTGCCACATCAGTCACTTCTTGAACACTTCCTGGGATAGTGACTCCACTTCCCTGTGAGGTCCATTCCAGTGCTTCACCACTCTTTCAGTGAAGAAACTTTTCCTGATGCCCAACTTTAATCTCCCCTGACACAGCTTGAGGCCACTTCCTCTCAATCTGTTGCTACTGGCCCGGGGAGGTTGTAGGAAAATGTGCTGACCCCCATGCTGTGACAACCTCCTTTCAGGTAGTTAGAGAGAATGATAAGGTCACCCCAAGGCTCCTCTTCTCCAGGCTAAACAATCACAGGACTCTCAGGTTCTCCTGACTCACCAGACCCTTCAGGAGCTCAATTGCCCTTCCCTGGACATGCTCCAATATCTCAATGTCTTTCTTGCACCAAGTAGTGTAGAAATGAACACAGCATGCAAGGTGTGAAAAGAGGCAAAATCCCTTCTCTAGTCCTGCTGGCAACTTTGGTTTTGGTACAGGCCAGGATGCCATCAGCCTTCTTGGCCACCTGGGCACAGCTGGCTCATGTTCAGCTGCTGTCAACCAGCACCCCTAGGTCCTTTTCTGCTGGGCAGCTTTCCAGCCTCTCTGCCTCCAGCCTGTAGCACTGCAGGGGCTTTTTGTGATCCAATTGCAGGACCCAGCACTTTGCCTCATTGAAGATTATTGTTGGTCTCATCCCATGAATCCAGCCTATTCTAGTCTCCAGGAGATCAATGCCCCCACCCTGTTAGATTTGTCTGCAAAGTGTAATTAGATAGGATATAATATCTTTAGGAAGTGGTCTAGGAAAAAAAATTAGGTCCCAGGGAAAATCATCAACATCTATTAGTGAAGGCCACTTGAACAAGGGATCACTTGAAATATAACAGCTGGGGACACCAGCATGTGATTGCAGTCAAATCGAGATAGCTCTCCCAAAACCCTGACAAGTTATCCAGAGCCATATTGGTAGGAAAAAATCAGATTCTAGCTCACACATCCACACAGCTTGAGGGAAGCCAGCTGAAGCACTTAGACTGTTTCTGGAATGCCTTTAATGCAAGATCGAGCATTTTTCCAATAGTTGTGCCACTGATAAGAAACACTGCTTTTACTGAAACTGTGTTATAACTTGAGAGCTTTTCCTTTAGGATTACACAGCAAGCGATCGGATTTGATTTTTTTGCTTGATATTACAGGCTTCATCACAAAAATGAAATTGTGCTTTCTACCTTGACACTTAAGCCAGCAGTGACAGCTAGGCACCAAGGCTAGAACAAAGCTGGTCTGCAACTATCTATATTTCTTTTCCAAAATCTTGAGTATTAGATATTTCCTTCTTCTACTACTAAGAATGAAAGAAACAGCAACTTGCATAACTAACTTAGGATTTCATGTATTTTTAGTCAACTAAAAATGATTAGCAGCACAGGAATTTTAAAAAATACAGTTGGGGAATTTTAAACGTTTTTGTTTTGTCAAGGTTTTTGTTTGGTTGGGGTTTTTTGTTTTGTTTTTGGTTTTGTGTTTTGTTGTTGTTTGTTTGTTTTGGGTTGGGGTTTTTTTTTGTTTTGTCCCTGGATAACACACTTTACTTTAAAATGTCTGACCACATTTAATAACTGACAAACTGTCTTTAGGAGAGTACCACAGAGGTTTAAAATTGGATGCTGATGGCATTCTCAGCAGCATAAACCAGAAACAGTTCTATTGATATCAATAGAGGATCAAGGACATTGAAATTCCTAATTCACATTTACTACCTGGCTATATGAAAAAGTCCCAGAGTACTGTAAATGAAAAGGGGTTATAAATACAATCTCAACAACTTTCCTCACAAAAAAGACAGAAAAACATCAGTGGCTACAGACCAATATGCAGGGCATATTGTGAGAGAGATATCCCTTTATCAAGATGGGCTTGATCAACAGCACATTCAGGGCTGTGTCATATACACAGAATTATAGCCACTGCCTTAGAGTTCACTTCCCCAAGCTGAAAGCACACGTACTCTTGAAATAGTGTCTGTACAGCCTGAGAAAGGCTTTCAGCAATGCTAAATATTAAGCATGTCTGGTTTTGTGACAAATCTACAACAGTTCAACAGGTTTTGGATGTACAGATCTGGAATGAAATGTTAGACAAGTCTGTGAGAGCACCACCGCACTCCAGGTGCCTTTTTCTGCATGGCATTTGAAAGCTGAGATGATCCTATCCATTTCGACCCAGTGGTATTGGCACCTTGGGACATAAGCCTCAGCAGAGTGAGATGTGACAACTATGCTGAAATTGTACCTTTAGGCTCTTTGTCTAGCTGGGATCAAATGTTACACAGTTATACTTTTATTATCACTCCTATTTACCTAGGAAGTGGTACTGTGAAAGTAGACATGCAACAGCACTGAAAAGGTATGGACAAAGATGGGAATAGTCCATGGCAGCAATCAAAATATGGGAACAAATGGAACAAACAACCAATGTAATTTCCTCATCTGGGTTATGTATCTTTCAGACCCCTACACTTCTATTCAGCAATATTTTCAACCATCAGTGAGATAATGAAAAATGAAAATGAGTAGTGAAGAAAAATGTGTATCCAAATGAAAGTTTGGCTGTAAAAATTCCATGTAATTTCAAAGGTAATTAGTATCGCAGTCTTGTGAAAAGAATTGTCCAAGTCCTTGTTCCCCTGCCAATTTTCATCTTTATTTTTGGACCTAGTGAAGATATACTGTGGTGGAAAAAGTATACAGCCTTTTAGAATGAAAATTGACTCCGCTTTTTTAAAGATCCAGTCTTGTGGAATCATTTCTAGAATCCTGGCATGTGGATAAACTGAAAATGTAAAAATTCTCTTACTAATTAAAAGCTTCGATTTGTTATGTTTGCAGAAAAGTATTTTAAAATATCTCTTTGACGGTCTTTTACTCTCAGAAGAATGACAAAGATTTAACCTTTTGTTTACATTTAATGGTTTTAAGCCAAGTATTACTTGTCATGCCATGCTTCTACTAATGAATACATTGTTTTTCATGTAACCAATACAAAGCAAATATATTCTAATGGAAAGAATCAGTTCTTGAAATCTGCTCCAGCTGTAATGTTAGCACTGCAAAGACAAAAGTTGCTTGCCTCACTTAAATTAAATGCTTTAGCATGTAATATTGTGGGAAAACATAATATCATAGAAAAAGGCAATATTTTCCATTTAAAAGTAGCTTTCTACATAGCATTTTAGATAACATTTAGGTAGGATGTATTAAATTGAAGAGCACATGAAAGGACATGTTTCTTTTTTCCATTTTCATTTCCACACATTAAATTTTTCATCATATTGTGTATGCTTGCATACTGGAAAACACTGAAAAGGAGGACAAACCCAGAATTGGGTAAGCAAATAATAAGTGACATAGAATTGCAGATCCATCAGATGGAAATCAAAATATATCTAAATTTTAGATGTGACATGATGTGATGTGATTATCTTTTATGTACAAAGTCAGTAATTGAATTAAAGTCTGACTTGTCATT
>WEIU01000045.1:16358-40405 GCA_013389925.1 Aegithalos caudatus | reverse complement strand
AAAAAAAAAAACCCACAGAAAATGAGTGACAATAGAGAGAGAGAACATTCATTGGGACAATAATTAAACAGCAGAATGAAGACCAAATCTAGCAGAAATCAATGAAATCAAAATAGACAACTACACGTGAAATGCAAACAGGAAAAACAATAATTTTGTAAATTATACACAAACTACCTAGTAAGGGAAGGATTATAAAGGAACATGCTCAGGTTCAGTTTCTTTTTCAGAAGATGTTAGGAAAGCCATGTGCTGTGTTCCACTCCCATACACAAGGAACATTATGGAAACTACATGCAAATGGTGACACTAATGATAATCATTCCTGACACGTTTGGTTAGAGCACACGTAAAAACCATACTTAGCTTAGGGCTCAAACAGAACCCAATTATTGATTGAGTTACATGGAAATAGTCTGAAATGATGTAGCCGAATTATCAGTGATTAATATATTCTGGAGAACATATGTCTGTACTGCAGATTTTATTCAGCCTGTGATAAGTGTTTTTTCAAGCATCTATAAATCAGCTCTGCATTTTGCCATTTCAAAGCCCTCTGTCTTTTTCAGATTTGTTTGAAAGATGCTTTGACAAGGAAAACTATTACTCTTTATGACCCATTGAAATGCCATACATGATTTAAAGTGAAGTCTAAAATGGCCCCAAAGTAGAAGCAAAATTTGCAGTTTGACATGTGGATTCTGGAATTAGCCCATTGCCAAGGGAGGACTAAATACCTAAAAACCATTTTCATCATTACATTTAATCCATTCATCACAGAACTTAGGGACCTATCATATTATAGCAGTTTCTAAACCATTTCTGACACTGATGATAATCTGTTCAAATTGACAGCTTCTACAGAAATTTGGATTATAATGTGCCCCCATTTTTCAGTAAGATTTTCATTAGATTAACTATGCAAGAGGACAAGTTTTTAAGATCCCTTAAGATTCCATCAGGAAAATTAGTAACTACTTTTATGTAGCTTCTTTCTAAAGTGAATGTGTAAAATTAATCTTCATATCCAGCAAAGTAGATTTCTCTTATCCCACCACACAACAGAAAGACAAGGAAATCTTGTCTTCTGTGTAAACACTTTTAGAAGGCAACACTAATTAATGAGACCCAGAGGAAGATATTTAGATTTTTCTTGCACTTTGAGATATGTTGAAAGGTAGGAATATAATGAGATAAGAGTATAAGAATTAAGAGATAAGAGTTGTTATACTAAAAAAGAAGAGAAAAAATGGAACTCTGATAATCACATTTATAAACATAGTAGAAGAAGGAGAGAGCAAATAGAGATTCAACACTGGATAAAGAAATGTTAGAGGTGAAAAACAAGGGATTAAAAATACAGTAATACTGGGCAAGTGAGCTGAAACAAGTATTCCAATTAATCTGGTTCAGTAATATGTCATAGCTTTGAAAGAAATGTGAAGTTTTTCTATACAATGAAAAGATAATAATAAAATGGAAATGTTACTGATGCCCAACAGCTAGCTAAGTATGCAGCGACAGAAAAACCACAAAAGGACTGGAATGGAGGTATATTGATTAGGAAGAAAAGGTACAGGAAACACTGAATGGAGTGCTTCAATTAGAAAAAAAATAGAGCTAGCATGTATCAAGATTAACTGATTTGTTTTACAAAACATTAAGAGTCTAATAGACAGTCCATCACAGCAGAGCTAGAGGTCTCCTACAGTCATCCAGTTACATATACTCTTGTAACAATGTCCAAGAAATAAATACTGCTAGGAACTGGATGGTTGTGGAAGACACCAGCCATACAGATACATATTGGAGAAATATCTATACCTTTGGTTCATGCTTTCAGCTTGGGTCCAAAGCAGCATAATGAATTCATCCAACACTGATCACAGATCCAAACTGTAGAACAGATCTGAGCTTCTGTGACCTTCCCATTTCAGCTGACCCAGGCTGAGGATCATTTTACACATTTCACAATGAAAGCCTGAAGGGAGGCAAATTCACTGATTACTTAACACTAACTAGGTAAGCAGGAGGAAGGAGGATGAATTATTTCACCCGAGGACACAAACAGGTATAAGCTATTATTTAATAACCGTGAGCTTGATATTATCCATCAGGGCAGGTGGGGATAGCATCAGGACAGGTGGGGAGCAGTTTTCTGACACTAGCTGATTTCCCTACCCACCCCCCCCCACAACAGGTGCTTTTCATAGGGGAATTGATCACTTCAGGATTGTCAGTTATGCAGCTGAGTGGGACTAGGTCCAGTAAATCAGCAGGTGTCTCTCTCTGTAGTCTGTAGGAAACTTTCAAAACTTTGAAATAATCCTTGGAAATATGAAGAACAGCACCTGATGAGGAGGTAACAGAACTTTACCCACTGGCACACCAGACAAGATTTCCAGATGCTTTGATGACTCTCACTGAGCAGCATGAGAGGTACCGAAGAACTTTCCCTATGTCTTTGGCAGTCATTTGTCAGTCAAGAAAATACATACAGAATGGAATCTTGTTCAAACTCAGGTACCTCTAGCTACTGACAGTTCTGAGAGGGAATTGAGCTTAGTACCTAAAGATACCAGGTGAGTATCTGAAATAAATCAGACTCCAGATCAGCAAAAATAAAAATTCCATATTGTAACATAACACAAACCGATCAGTGACGTTCTTCCTTCATCTAGAAAAAGAATCTGCATAAACTTCACAAAGCTTTCCACAGTTTTTACAGCCTTTCCCTACATAGTGTGGATGTAACAGGCTAGTTGGACAGTAACTGCACCTGAAATAAGTGTGTCTCCTTCAGGTCATAGAGCTTATTGTAGTGTATTTTTTTTTTGTTTCCTAAGCTAGACAGCAATACATTTTAAGACCTCCTTTACACCCAATGGTGTCTCTCTTTTTCTATGCAACACACTACTTACTTTGAATTCAGTAGGTGATTCTCTTTTATTGTCAACATATTAGATATCATTATAACTTAGCACATGAGTGGTTTTATTAGTCTGTCACATCATGACAGATAGGAAAGTTTTGTCAAGGGGAGTCAAAATTTCCTACTGCAAAGTCAATCTCAGGCATTTTATGTGCACCAAATGCCTTCCAAAGGGAGTGTTAACTGAACACAACACAAACCTAAAGTAGACAAACAACCCAGCTTACTGCAGCAAAATGTTTGATACAGAGCAAAACACTAGCTGAAGATTAACAGCCTATTAAAAATGAAATCAAGCCATTAGAAGCCAACAAGCATGGGAAAGGTTCTTTTTGTCATTCAGCTATTATCGCGTTTGATGTCGCATTAAATTGCCCATTGGGCAAAGCACTGAAAAGCTAATATAGGAATGCCTTGTTTATAATGTTCACTTTCATCTGTGAATTAAAAAAGCAATTCATCAATAACAAAACTAGTTTAAATGATGTATGAAGTGAACACAGCATTCTGCAACAACTGCTTCTTCCAGATAAGACCCAAGGATAAACTGCATCCACAGGGGGATGAAAACAAGACACCATTGGGTTCCACAGGCAAAAAGCATTTTACTTAGCATGAAGGACTCTTTATCAACTGTAGTCATTTAGATAAATTATAATCAGGCCAAAAGAAGTTCTGATCTGTACTTCACAATTTTTCCATTAGCACTAAGTAAGGCTGTAAAGCGCTGTAATTTGGTAACAAGTCCCTTAAATACCATGCAACGTGTACAATTTTCTCCATGAACAATGACATGATTCCCTGAAGATAGGTTTAATAAAGCCAAATGAATCAGTGGTTTCTGTTAGTTATTTATGAAACATTCAGGAACAGCTGCAAGAAATGTACAACTTCCTAAATGGGTTCCGCCTCCAGCAGTTGTGTAGACCAGATGGGAGAGTGACAAGTTCCACTTAATGTGACACAGCATCAGCTCAGTCATAAAATGGTACTAAACAAATCTCCTTGGAACAGCAGCCACCTGTTTACTATCAATACACCTTCTATTTCTCAAATGGCAACTCTAATTTGTTATGTGTAACCTAAAAGAAGCACCCCTTCAACCTCACGAAGCAACCCTCAGCAAATTGGTTTCCTTTGAAAAAAGGCAATGCCTCACTCTTTATAGTCAACCTCAGGCAGTTTTAAAGCCTTTTATTTACAAAGCTTGCTCACACATTAGTCAGTGTACCATCTTCCCACTGAGAATTTCCTGGGTTAATTATTCCAGTTCAAGTTTGGTTTGTCTTCAACTTTTACTTAGTAGTTATTAGAAACAGAAATCTGCAGTGCCTTCTGTTTTCCTCAGTGCCAGAGCCCCTGTCTAAAAGCCTCAGATCTGGTTTCTGCCCATAGCCATTATTTTCCCTACTCTCAACAAGAATATATTATGTGGGGTCTGTCGCAGCTCACTCAGGAAGAGGTGTGAGGGGTCTCCAGATGTCTATAACAGCTTAGAAATAATTGTGTTGGTCCAGGGAGAGAGAGACAGAATAACATAATCAGGAAACATAACCTACATACAAACTTTCCAAATGTTTACTTCCGTAACATAATGTTTGCTTTATAACAAGTGTTTCTATTTGTCAGGAAGGCTTATTGTAGTGTCCTGTATAGAGGAAGAAATTCCACAATCCCTTCATTCTAAAACATGGTGGTATAAACATGGAGAACTGAACCTTTTCAAACTACCTCCTGGCAATCAGAGGTGTCTAGGCTGAGATTTTCACAGCATGTGTTTTGATGCTGGAGTTCTGCTTAGATCCATTTTGTGAACATAAACTTTAGGGAGTTCACCTAGCCAAAAATGTTTGGGAATACACATCTCTGATGCTAAAACACAATCCCAAGGTGGTTTAGACCCTGAGTGGCCGTGTATACACCAAGGTTCTCTAAAAATCAACAGCCTTTTATTCTTAAAAATTTGCAAGCAAGTCACCTCTGCAGATGTTTAACTTCCTAAACATATCCAATCCTGCTGATGCTTTGCTTGGATAGCATTCATTTATAAAGCATCAGATGCTTCCCATGTCAGCATCTGCTCATTCATGTGGTAACTGTTCTATTAGGGGATCAGGATTTCAGCCATTTGAAATTAAAACCGGTATGACATTGACAACAAGAGTTGTTGTGATGGATGCCAGCCTGCTTCAAAGGGCAATGTTGCTCTTAAAGGGAAACACCAAGAAAACAGAGGCTAAAAAGTCACAAGCCAGTATTAAATGACAGGATTAGTATTGGTTTAGAGGATTTTTCCAGTATATAATACTTTCCAGAAAATAATGAAGTGAAGAACTCTATCTAGCTTATGTCTCCATACAGCTACTGTAACTAGTTTTGAGCTCTGTGTACATGGTGTCTATTCTGCTGCAGAAGTACCTCAGTTAAATGCTAAAAAAATAAAATTCTGCAGGCAACTACTACTAGGCCTACATGACTTCTAGAATGGTACATTTGTTTGCTCCTACCTACACTGGCTCTCCGCCTTCAAAAAATGCCCATGATTGTGAATCCTAACTGATATTCATTGTTGCTCTCCAGAAAAGTGAAGAGGTATCCACACTTAGGGATTTTCTTAAAATAGCACTGAAAAAATAGCCTTTGTGTCAGATTTATTCTTTTTGCAGTGTTTGTTTTCACAGTATTTAATACATACTATTTAGTAATTTTTTCATAAATCAATACTTTTTTTTACTTATATTAGTATGTGGGAGATATAGCTATTTAAAAGAAACAATTTTGTTCGATCTACTTAAAAATATAAAAGCAAATATTCTTCCACACAAACTATGGTGGCACTGATATGTTAAATGAAATAAATAAAATTATGAAACAAAAACCTGTCATATTAGCCACATATATCAACCAATTTTAAATCTAAATATTTCATTTTGGAATATATCCCACATTCTCCTAAGGAAACAGCAATTACCTCTCATTCTCTCTTGTCTCACTTTAGTTCACTTTCCCATGATGCACAAACCTTCCTGGGGCTGAGCAACATCAGGTATCTCTAAATGATGAAACAAATGAAGTCAGGCCTGACATCTACAATTCCTGAAAGGTGCTGCTGCTGTGGATCTGCTGCAGGGCATGAACTGAGTATCTCCTAAGAGACGCAGTACATATGCACCATGGTTATGCATAATATCAGGTAAACACTGAGTGTTATTTTTTTTTTAAAAAAAGACTATTTTCTTACTCAAGACATATGAAAATATCCTTTTTTTGAAAAGAAAAAGAAAATACTTACAGGAATAAGGAAATTTCTTCTGTTGGAAACACTTTATAACCCATATGACTACAGACATGAAAATACGATTAAATAAAATATATGCAGCATGAAAAAATAATCATCTGTAAATAAAAAAAAATCTGCATCATATGATTACAAACCCAGGATCATACTACATGCAAACCAGAAAATGCAAAATATATTTCTGGACACATATTTTATTCAAGGAATGTATGTTTTTCACTTTAAGCACCTGAAGTCCCCAGCATGCCCCCAAGAGGCCCAGCCTGTCTCTGGCCTCTTCACCATGGTCTTCTCTTGCCATGGTGGCTGAGGCTCCCCTGGATGTCCCTCTCTACTCCTCAGCTGCCCTGTTCCTGCACTGGGGACAGCAGGATGGGCACCAGACCAAGACCAGCACTAGCAGCATCCTGCTGATCCCTGCTAAAATTGCCTTGTGATCTGTCCCATAACACAAAAGGTATAAATGTATTAAACAGTGGAAATTAGAAGCAGGGCTCTTTATTTAACTACCAAAGGCTCTTTATTTAACTTTTATATCAAGGCTAGCTTACAGCAATGATACAGTAGAGCACCTTTTCTCAATGAATTAAGAAAAAACAATCAAATGTGAAATAGTCAACAAAGCTTCAGAGTTGCTCCTAGGATGCATTCTGTGACCAAAAAAATGTCAGACCAGTTTGGAGCCAAATTCCCCAAGTGATTTGCTTAAAGCAAGTTATGGTCTAAATATTCAAATTTGATCCAAACAACTTCTCTGTTAAAAGCCATGCTTGGATTCAGTCATGTACATGATCCTGTGATAGTATTCCCTTTCCTAAAAATGTTGGTGACTGATAATGCTATCAGGTTGTTCAATCACAGGGTACAAGAGTACCTACTAACTACTACTCGCTAAGTGTTGTTAGTCCTGAGCCTGTAAGCTATGCAGAACATTGGACATTGTAGAAAAACCACTGCACAAGATGTGTAAAAATTTTCTATTCAGCATTGCAGCGAGATGCCTATGACACTGGTTTTCCTGTGCCTCAAATGCTGAAGACTGCAACACATCCTGGATATAACTAACTAATCCTGAGCTGCACCAACTGCAACTTCTGTTTTCTGATATTCCCCTTTCTGTTACCCCTACTCAGTAATTCATAAAGCCTAAGGTGTAATTACCCCCATAGCTCCACAGGAGTACAAGTTACAAGCGTGCCTTAGAAAGCCGTCGTGTCCTGCAATAAAGCTGCTGTACCAAAAAACTTTAAAAACCTATTAACTAGATCTAGCTCCCTGACAGCAAACCCATCTGCTGTCTGATACAAAATTTATTTTAAACAGCATTGCAGTTGAGAGTCATGATGCTAGCTAAAAAGTCTCTGTCCATGCCAAACTCTACTATGATGCCAATCTTTTTTGTGACTGATCTGCTATAAATGACAGAATTTGAACAAGTAGGCTTCTAAAGACAAGAATAAAAGAACAAAAAAAAAAAAAAAGGCACATGGGAGATCCTTTCAAGGACAAAGGACAGCATAAAGGCAGCAACAGAGATGAGTTGAAAAAAGACAAGTCAGAGGATGCAAAACAGGATTCAGCTGCTGACAGGCACTCTGCTTCATTGCACTGAAAAATACTGATTTGCTCTGAAAATGGTAACCATTACACTGGCAAATCTGAAAACATTTAAAACAGTAAAAGCAAATATCAATAAAGATTTCCAGTTATCTACCATTTATGTAATGCCTGGGACAATCTCCCTTCATAATCTTGAGCACAAAGAGGTGTCTACATGGCACTATTGTTAGTAAATTATTATTAATTCATTCTTCTGTACTGTATGGATTTAATAATGTAATTATTAATAATTTTCAGCATATTTGACAAGCAGTCTGCCAATACTGCAGACACAAGAAGTTGGTTTGCATATGGAATTCTCATAATTTTTTCACTAAAAACTGTATGTTAATCAAGTGACCTGTTGTTTTCATGGAACAAAATTTAAAAATTGTTGTAATTAGTATTCCTTTTTCATGCTGTTGCCATTATTTATGTGTAAGAATTCGAAAAAATCCTTCTCTGCAGCTTCAACAGAGAAGCTCATTTTTCAATAACCTGCAGCTAGAGCTCCTTGAAGGTTTCTCTTGTAAAAGAAGATGCCCATGTTCTTCTGATCTACCTTTCACATTAATTATTAAGCAAACCAAAACTCAATATTTTTTTTTCCTCTTAAGAGAAATTTATTTAGAAGTTGTCTTTTTCTTTATAAGATCCCTTGTGCTGTGTTTAGCTAAACTGATTCCATACCAGAGAGAAGCTGTAGTCTAGATGCTTCATATTTCCATTCTCCCTAGATCAACTACATTTCCAAAGATAACTTGTAAGGATTCAAATTTGCCTACAGAGATGTATACCAGCACTATGAGCAGGTGTATGTTAAGTGGATACTTATAATTGTTATTAGTGTGCATTTAATATGCATACTACATTTCACTAGGAAGATCCCAAAGCATGCTAAACTATATTCCAACTCACCATCTGCTGAAAAATACTTCTGAATTATTTTTTTAGACGGAAGTTGAATGGCAATAGTTACAACTAAATTTAAAGGAAATAAAGAGCTAATATAAAAATTATTATCAACTAGCATTCTGGGACAGTTAAAAAAGAATGTCAGCACTTAGAGCATATAATTTTTTATTCTATAAGAGAAACTGCATAAAAGTGAATAGTGGTAGCTAAGCTCACCCCACACATTTTGTATAAAGTATTCTGTCTTTGTTACCAGGACAAAATATTTCTTTCAGTTTATTTGCTACAGATTACCTCCCTACAGAGGTTAAGTATATCTCTGTACTATCTTTGGAAACCTTATTTATCAGTCAGACTTCTATTTTGCTAGATATAATCTAGAAAGATTTAGGCATCATTGTACTGAGCAGTAACAGAAAATTCAAGATGCAGTCAGTACTGTGAATTTCCCTTTAAGGTTTTTCCTATTGATGATGATTATTTTCCCCATCATTTCATAATCCAACCATTTGCATCAGTTCATCTCAACAACCCAAACAATTAACCATTTGCTGACTAGGTTGTTATTGGACTTGTCATCATACAGAGAGGCTTTTTCATATCATGTTCCAATTGGTTAACAAAACTTTCTTAAGTATTACACATATTCAATCCAGCCCTGCAGTCTTGCCCTTCCAATCAAAGATAATGCACAGTGTTTAGCTCTATGAATTTCCTTCTTATTCTCCATTCTGCTAAGACCTCTCAGTCTTGGCTTTATAAAGTGACCTATAGCATCCTATATTTATAATATTCTGTTTAGTGATCTTACACTGTTTATAATATTCTTTTAAGTGTTTCCATAGAGATGTCAAAGCCATAAAGGTTTACTTTTGCCACAACTCTGACAGGTGTCTGTCAGAGCAGCTCATTTAAAAGCATTGGTCCAACTTATAAAATAGACATTTTACTTCAGCGGGTTGCTATCCACACACTGCAATAATCTGGCATCTGTAATTGCTCCCTGAGAGGGTGACCACACTCCCACTCCTCTGCACAGAAGTGGAAGAGGTCCTGTTCTTGACCAGAAAGGTCTCAGTCCAGACAAATGAGCAGCAGATGCTCAGGGGAGCAGATGTACATGGCCAGAATAGCTTCAGCTACAATGCTGGCCTGAAACTGGTATTTGTTGTTTGCTGTGTGTTTTGATATCAGGGCTTGGCTTCCCATCTAATTAATACTGGTGTAGAACTGGAGCCAAGAAGTGGAAGTCCCAGACTCTCAGTAAAATGCCTGGCATATGTGAAACCCAAAACTTGAACTATGTTCATTTCTTAAATGGTTAAAATGGTTAGTCTGACTAATTCTGTAAGATATTTTCTCTATTTTCTCATGGAAAATAATCGAATGATACCATTTTCATAGCTGCAAAGACATAGGCCTTTGTCATCCTGTGTCACAGTCCTTATACACAGCAGGCATGAAAAGAGTAAGCATGAACTTCTTGACAGAACATAGAGATTAATTTATCTTTGCCACCTCCTTAATTTGAGAGAACAATGTTGAAAACCTACTTTATTTACGCCTACACTGTATCAGGCGCGTGAACAGAACTTTAGTCTTTTTAAAACTAGAATAACAGATCATTTCATTACTCCTCCAGACACTTAGACACCACTCATAAAGCACACTGTACTATCAAAATTTTCTGCATGTGCCTACAGTATGAATAAATATGCATCTTAATGCCTGGCTCTTTTCCTCTTGGAACTATTTTATTTTCTGTAAATAGGCCACTACCAATGAATTCACCACAGATTTCACTAAAAAAGCTTTCTGAAAGTCAAAGCATGTGAGTCATGCCAGGTTAAACTCAATCCAATCAAGTGACTTCTGAATGACTGGCTTGTCTTAACCCATAGGTGGAAGTAGTGCTGGCAAGACCAAGATTTCAAAAGTATTCATAAAAGATTATGTAAGTGATAGTTTTGCCTTCAGATCAACACATGGCAGGAACCCAAAATGCATCATACAACTGCATCTCTTATGTCTATTACAGTATTATGATAAGTTTTCCCTTTCTACAAATCAGAAAACTGCTTCCTTGGATCAGTTTCTCATATATCCTCAGAATTTCCTTTCTTTGAAATTTTTACTGGGTCTCCAACCCTGTTAAACAAATAGAAGTAGTTCACATACCTGCATTGGACACGAATGTAGAATAGCCTAAAGCTCTTTGCCATTGCAGGGTCATTTCCTCTTGTTCAGTACCATAACCACTTCCAATTATATAATATACAGATGCATTCCTGTCCTCAAGATGAGGACGTATTCATTCATATTTATGTCAGTCACCTTCATTGTCAAACACGGATCTCTAAGTCAGTTAATAAGACTAGAAAACAGTATGCAAAATGTACTTTCCATATCAATGCCAGGCTTCACACATTAACATTCTGACCTTAGCTACTTCCAAGGACTGATCAAGCTCTAACCCAGACTTTTTGGCTGCCCTAATAGCTCTGCTGTGCTGGAACTTCTGCCTGGAGTTTACTTGTCCCTCTATTGTCCTCTCTATAAATTGTCCTAACCCAGTGACCTCCATTTCATAGCTGGTCTGCAAGATATAAATTGCACTGTTTTAAATGTTAAAGATGAGATTGACAGGAAGAGCAAAGTATAAAGTTATCTGAAAAAGGTTATTTGCAGAGATTCATTGCTTATGAATTGCAGTAATTAGACATCAATGCCTTAAACGTCTTGCATTTTTTAACATGGGACTCAGGCTTCTGTATTATTTTCTACTGCACTTCTCTAGCTGTCAGGCTGAGCTGTCCAATATTACCCTGGAGACAGACTGCCAAGTTCATTAGCAGAGGGTACAGTGGCAAGCTGCTCTGTAAGAATGCCAAGACTGCCTGCACTCCCAAATTTGAAGCTGCTTCTGTGGATGCACCTCTTGAAAGCTGCTAAATGTTCCTCTTCATTCTCCAGAGTTGGTATAAATTATCTTTTTCATCTCTTTCTGAATTAAGTAACCAGAGTTCAACTCTCACTTCCTGCTCATTACTCAAATTCTCTCACAAAAGGTTGTAGCAGGGGGGATTTATTGGATTTAAAGTGTAGCAGATGACGTACACTACTCAGCAACAGTGTCTTCCACTAATTCAGAAAAAGAAAGGTTCTACTGTAAACCAGTAGTTTAGAGGGCTCATTCCCCTGCTTGCTTCATCTCCTCTGCACATCTCCAACTAGTGCCCAACAACATACTCCTCATTCATATTAGAAGACATTTTGAGATGGAGCACTTATGTTTACACTGCTTCTTCCCCAATGCTTAAAACATGCTAAAATACTTTTCACATATTATTGTTACCTGAGCCTCTTTTGTACCCTTTCAAGACCATACAGTGAATGGCTTTCTCACTCTAGAAGCCAGCACATTTAAGTTGTTCTTCAAAATGTACACTATGGATGCACTGGTATCAACTGCAGAGCATATAGGAAAGAAACCCACACAAGACTAACATGACCAGCACGTTTTCTGTGTTCTCCCTTTTACTGTATTCCAATCAGGTTCTAATACAATTTTCTTATATTATGAAGGAGAGGGAACTGAGAGACCAATACATGGCTATATAAAACCATGGTAAGCATGTAAAACTTAAAGCCGTATCATAGACCATAGCATAGCTCATTATAGATAGATATTGATGATTTAGAAATAAATTAAGTAATATCTCCAAAGAGGCTAGAAATAACTCTTTATAATAACAAATACTGTTTCTTTTTTTTAAGCCACACTAAAGAATATTTTGACATTTAAGATTTACAAAATGAACTATAATTCCCTCACTGTGCTCCATTTATTGGAAAACAGTGAAGAATTCAGAAGATAGGAAGAAATGGATAGTCTGGTTCCAACTCACAGTGGCTTGAAACAATTATAGCTGCAATGGCAACTTGGGCTCACAGATTTTTGCACTAATCAGACAAGGATACTGCATCAGTTGCATTACATATGTGTAAACATCAGTGTAGATGTTCAATCTTAGCTTAGAATCCACTTGTTGACTGCTTTTGCTTACACAGGCACAACAAAACTCTTACAGTACCTGCCACGTCCTGTACTGCATGTCACAATAGCAATTTTAACCTTACAAATATGGGGGTTTTGTCCTTTAATTCCCCAAATTCTTACTAAAGTCACTGAAGTACCTAAAGAGAAAAATCAACATACTCTCTCAGAATCTGTATTCAGTTGTACAGGCTTTGTAACCGACAATAATCCTGTAAGTTACCAGGACTGTACTGTTATCTTTCTAATGGCTAAAAAAATTTCCCTTGTATTATAATAATATTTCAGAGCACTAATAACTACCTAAAGACTTCACTAAAATACTGACTTTGAAATATAGGTTACTTTTTAAGAGCCTAGGGTTTCATTCTGTAGACAGAGAACTAAAAGCTCAATGATACATTAGACAACATATTTACTGTGCATTGTTCTCTAGACAGGACTGTACATTATCTGAAGACAATAAGCATACCAGTACCATAAACTTGAATAAAAGAGCTGAAGGAGGAAAAATGCCAAAATGTGGGTTTGACCTCTCTGAGGATCACACAGCTACGGTTGTAATAGATGGAACCAGAAATAATAGCATTTTGAGACCAGGAAATAAAAATGCTACCCACAAAATGGATGGGAAGTCACAAGATGCTAACCAAATAATTTACATTGTTCTCAAAGTTCATCTACAAATGTAAATAGCAGAGGACAGAGAAATATCAACAAAACCGACTGTCAGAATGTATGAAAGAGTACTTCAGTTCTTTTTCTGTAGGTCTGTCTACTTATAGTATCCACTTGTACTATATTCTCTTACTGTACTTATATAGTACAGTATCCACTTGTACTATAATCATAGCTCTAAACACTACCTCAGTGTTTAGAAGTATGATTAAGATTTGCTTTCATAGCCCAATCTAAGGTTCACTTAAGTCAATAATTTTTTCTTCAGTTACAATACTTATGAATTTTGTCCTAGGTTAAAAAAGGTTTTCTGGATAGCTAAATGACTTCTGCAACAGCAAGGCATGACAAAGACTGTGCAGAGAGTGTGAAAATATGTGCATTTGTTATAAAGAAGTACTATTTTCCCTGCCCTGTAAGCCATTAAGAAGCACAAGATCTTTATAAACCAGGTACTATAAAAATGCAAAAAAATAAATCTGTCAATCTATATTGAGGTTCATCTCATCTGTATGGAACACCTTCTCCTTAGTAGGCATATTATCTTATCAAAAAGTAGATTGAAATAATACTATCCATCTCAGTATTTGTACATCTACATGCAGAAATGACAGGGAGCAAAGCAGTAAGAAATTACTGCTTCACAGCTATATCACTGAAAAATATTGGGCAACAATTCTCTGAAAAGCAGCATGATTCAGGAACAGTTAATTCAATAAAAAAATCCAATTCACATGAAAAGGTCAAGAGCCATTGGACTTGTTCAGAACTGTCAGAAAATAGCATATTGAACTGAAGCCACAGGAGACCACTGACAGGAAAAACTTAGCACTCTCAGATCTAATTTGGTCAGAACTTCAAGACCACCATTCCATCACTTGTAATACTTCTCTGGTGCAGTTAAAAGCTAAAAGTATGCTGCACTCAGTTGTTTATTTGCATGGAAATTACAGCCTTATCAGAATTTTACAATATGCAGCATCAGTGTCCTTTACTTCTGAAAACACTTAGATTTTTTCTAAATAAAGAAAGATAATGTTAACCAAATATAAGCTTAAGTTAAAATACATGTTTAGTAAAAGAAATCCAAGATCTATCTCCCATGACATAATTGGCATAGATTAAAAAAAAAATAGAAAAATAAAAGAAAGCAACCAGCTACCACAGCTGTGAAAGGTAACAGAAAAAAAAGTAAAATCAGAAACAAAATTTGAATCTTTTCCACAATATATACCAGTTAGACAGTCTCCATATAATTGGATTTGTGCTGAATCACACTTCACCAAATTCTGTTTTGAATGAAAAATGCCTCCCTGTGTATTACCTGTGTGACTTTTGAAAGAAAAGTCAAACAGTAGAACAGATTGCACCCAGGAGAGTAAAGAAAACATAGAAAAAGGAAAGTGCTTTGTAATTATATCAAAGTGAGGATGTGCAAACAGTAGTCACTTGCCTGGCTGGCCACACAAGCTTTTACTGAGAGCAGCGAACAGTGTCAGGAGCAGCATTGCAGGTGACTGTTCCAAGGCAGCAATGCAGGATGCAAAGCACCCTTATGGAGTGCTTTTGCCTGGAAGAGGAAATGAGACAAATCTGTGGCTTCTGGCCACTTAATGTAGCAGACTCCCCTAATAGATGTGAAAGATGTGGTGTAACATATTAACTTTATGCACAAGACAAAGAGGCAGCAGAGCAAAAAAATCTGACCTGCAGCGTGGAAAATGACTAGATGTTACAAAGATAGTACTCAAAGAGATAATAATATAATATTTATAGTAAATCAGGGAGTTTTGAAAACAAATGATCATTCAACTTGAATATTAACATATCCACATATTTAAATATATGTATATGCACATCTGTATTCATGTAGATGAGTGCTATACTCCATCAGAAAATATAGCTTTATGCTAACATGTCTTATGTTTAATAGAGCTGTACTTAGAATATTCAGACAGACATATAAGAGTTTCCAGTCTTGGAATAAAGCTACAATAACATTAAGAAGTATCAGAGCAAGACACATGATTTATTTGAATAGAATGTTTTTGGCTACCAATTATTCTAGACAAAAATTTCACAGAAGACCAAGCCATATATATTCCAAAATAAAAAGCTGCAAATGCACATACCAGCAGAGTGATGTGAGTATAGAATTCATAAAATACAAAGCTGATATATTATACTTGTTACCTCTCCATTTTAGATGGGTAGGGAGTAAATTCCTTTAGGTAATATCAGCCAACAGAACTGATCACCTTCCTTACATTCAGCTCCATATTGAGACTGCCTCCTTCAACAAGGATGTTTCAGAAGAGGAGCCCATTCTAACACCCTACTGGATGAGGGCTATCTAATGCTGTTTCCAAAAAAAAAAAAAAAAAAAAAAAAAAACAAAAAAAAACCACAGTCAAGACCATTTCAAAGCCAGCATTGGGATTTTTTCCATAAGGTCTGCCAACATTTCTGTAGATAAACTTGAGTTAATGACACAGTGAAAAGGCTATTATCATCATCATCACTGCTTTTAAATTCTCAACATAACAAAGTAACCTAAAAAAACCTGATTGGGAAAGAATATCCAAGAAAGAAAATAAATTATCTGAGAATTCTTCAGTCATTCCCTACTATGGAGCAAGATATCCTGGATATCTTGCTGGCTGTCTGGATCTTTTATAGTATCTACTTCTCAAAATTTATCTATATTTTATGAAATGACTAGAGAAACTCAGAACATTCCATTCATCTCTTATTTTTTCAAGCCATTTCCAAAATATGTTCAAGATGTCATAGATTATAAGATTGAGGAAGAAGATAAAATACTTCAGGAAAAGCCCCCAAGAAATCTAGAACCTGAGTTCACACCTAAAGAAAATATTATTCAGTGGGGATAGCTTCCCTACCATGGTCTATGAATCCCATCTGTGGGGTTTATCTGAGAGGAGAGTAATGACAAGCAGATATGAGAATGCTTGCATGAGGATAACTTAGTGAAACAGAGTCATTCAACAGCATCTTTCTCCCACCAATCTTTAACTCTTCTGAGCAGGGTACTCTTTCATACAAAATTATTCCTGCCTCAATCCTCATGTATTTTGCAATCTCTATTCTGATGGAACCCCTTTGGCTGCTTAAACTTCCCTCAAAACCAGAACACACTTGAAATCACCTTCCTACCTCCTCAATCTAACTCTTGTCCCACTCTTCACCTCCAGTCCCTTCCCAAACTTAAAATAATCGATTTAATTTAAATAACAGCAACAACCTAACAACAATAACAATAACCATAATAATAATAATAATGACCACCATATACATTATTTTGAAATCTGCTTTATGCTAGGAACATCACTTTAATTTATTTATTCCACTTGAATAATAAACTAGAAAATACTACTTTATCTTTCCATGCTATTACATTTTGCTTTTAATTTTTCATTTTTCTTCTTTATTTTCTGGATCTAGTTTCTACTACATACTCCAGTGTAAGAAGGCACAGTCAGGACTGAATTAACAATCAGGGCTGCAAAGAAGGAAATGGGTTGTGTAAACAGCACAACTCCATAGGCCAGGACCCAACTGCCTAGCCACAGCTTTGCCAGTGACTTACTGCAGGTGCTTAGTCAAGCCACTCAACCTCTCAGTTCCTCAGCTGTCCTTTAGAAAGCACAATTTTAGCCTAAAATAAAAACTGTTGCACATGTACAATAATTTCCAGTTTTTATTTTAACACAAAGCTCTCTCTTTATACCTATGCAGCGGAGACTCCATTCATCTTGGAGAATAAAGGGCTCTCTACTGTGGAAATGCTGAGTTTGGTTTCTGATGATCCTATTTGAATGTTAGAAAAATTATCACTTAACATTCAAAATAAAAGGAAAAATGAGCGAATTCCTCAGGGGGGAATCTCTACTGGTTTAAGAGGTTTTATTTAACTTACATGTTCTCCCCTCCCTCTCCCTCAGACCTAATCAGCATGTCCTATATTAAAGACATAAAATGTAACTTTAGTCAAACAATTTAAATTAGTTATACAGAACTCAGAGCTATCAGTTTTGTTGAAGCCCCAGGTGAATGGCACTTCAGCTCTATCAAATTCAGCTCCAGCACCAAACCTCTCAAGGTTATTTTCTATCTGTAATGTAACCCAAATCCATCAATTATATAAACTCCGTTGGGTTAAAAAGTTGTAATAAATTGCTCTAGCTCTAAGAAGATGAGTTTGATGAACCTGTCAGTATTATTAGCAATAATAAGCTGTGAATATTCTGACATACCCTGATACTCAGAACACACAGCTAAAGGCTCAAGATTTTGCAATAAATATATAGCAACTATGGGATCTTTCATTGGATACTCACAGCCAAGCCAACTATTTAATTTGTTCATTATTTTACTAGTGTGTAGACCAAAATATATCCCAATTCTCTAACTCTGATATTTGGGAAGTAGCGTATATGTGTTTTGAGAAGACTGTAATTTCATACAATTCATTACTGAAGGACACAGATTAACTTAAATCCGACCTTTTTAGAATCTTGCAATGTATTCAAACAGTTACAGTGTACTACTTTTCAGTCTAAAGCAGTCCAGGCAACAGCCAAGGTCTTCCACATCATCCCTCTCTGCATGGCCTATTTAATAGCAGAGCAGAACTCAGATCAGAGGGTTGTTCTGGAGAATAAGGAATCTCTGACAAGGGAATTTGAGTATTAGAGCAGCTTGGCCAGGATTCTGAAAGGCTGTTTGGGAGGGCAATATGAAGAATCAAGTTTCTTTTTTGTGTTACTTTTTCCTAAGGGGAAAAAAAGAAATAAGGTCTCATCTTGCTGTATTGGCTTATACCAGTTAAAGACCAGAGGGAAATCAGTCAATAGGACAGACATCCCCAGAAGATCCTTTTGCACATTATTATGTAAACATTAATTTATTCCAGTTTTGTAAGCTTCCTGACCCTTTGTTCCCCAACAATTTCTGTACTCTTTCACAAATTCAAATTAAGTTGAGTCTCCCAAAAGTGCTACAATCCATGTAAATTTGGTAAAAATGTAATAGCATGGAAGAGAAATGGAAACTCTGAAGTGCCTCTGCTGGCAGACAGGCTACAAAATTAGGTCATCCCTTTTGGATACAAAAGGACACATGCAACAATTTCACTTTGGGATATAAACCCGTAGGAAGCCAAGCTTCAAACTTTTCACTGCTTACAAAGAAATTGCAGGGGTTTTTTGCAAATTGCTAAATTTACAGTGCTACTTTCAAGCTTCCTGAAATATCTGCACCAATACTGCTTGCAAAGGCTGCCCAAGAAAGTACAGACCCATCTCCCACCAGCACTGCCTCAACACAAACCTATTTTTGGAGTGGCATTCCAGTTCTAGGATAGTTTCACATAAAACCTGCCCACTTCCCCAGGTAGTCTGATGTTTTGCTAACACAGGCAATCAAGCTCTATCTTAGCATAGGATCAAGATTATTTCACTAGAAGCAGTATTCTCCTATAATGCCGATTATCTTCTTTAATTTCTTGTCCAAGTTGATGCAGCACCCAAACTCCACATGAAACCTTCTCTTGTCCATGCACATTAACAGCTCGTGTATTTTCCCTTTATTAATTTCTCCTCATAAAACATGGCATTTTCTCAGATTAAATAAGGGTCTCATGAATTAGCTGGCCTCAGACCTGTAAACTGCTAACACAAATTTGATTAAGGTATAGTCATTACAGTGGGCTCAGTGGAGCCTTTGACATAGGTAAAAGCTTTCAGGGGACAGATTTTCAGGGGAAGGTTTTTATTTGCAATTTATAGAGATGCTGGATGATATCTATGCGTGCTCAACTCCTTCATAATATTTGCCTCTCTTATATAATTTCCCAGTGAGGTTCTTTGTCTCCTTGTCTCTGTTTCGTCTCCTTTAAATTCTTTACACTGCCTTCCTCACTTGAATTCCCCTTCCTCACACAATTAATTTCCTTCATTTGGGTATTTCACTCCTTCCTAATGTGGATTCTGCCTTCAAAGATAAGGGTAGTTAAATATAGATTATACGGAACAGATTTGTCCAGGACACATTACTCTTTAGAGGACAGGTGGAGGAGACATTTGTGCTTTAATATAATAGTAAATACACATGAGACAGTGCTCCCAGCAGCACAGCTACACATAACACCAGATTGCTGGCAAATGACAGATAGACTTTATCCTGAATCCTCAGTGGGGAGCTAAAATCTGTATTTTTAAACCCATCTGGAGTATCAGTATCCTTGACGCAATAAAGCCAACACAGGAAAAATGTGGGAATGTAGGGGTTTTTTTCTCTTTGTCTCTCTTTCCTTTCTCTCTAACGATTCCAGGTCCTAATTAATTATAGATATCTGCTCCTCATAATGACAGACAACTTTTTTCCCTTCCACTGGAAACAGTTTGGCCTAATTAATTCTGACATTTCAGTCATCACACTGTGAGCTTGCTCACAATTTTTGCAGCATTTAAATAAATAAATGAACAAACCAACAAATAAATAAATAAATAGGCTATCGCCCCAGCAGCTAACATAGTTTATTCAGCTTCACGGAAGAACAGACGGACAGAATCTCAATTTACCATAAGACATCTCTCACCCCAACCCACACAGACGTATTTTAAAGGAAATACATTCATACCCTCATGTTCTTGTTCAGTAAGGAACAACATAAATTTAGAGGGAGGAAAGGAGATTGAGGTAAGAAACCAAATTAATGGCGTAGGTTTAAAAAAGAAACGAGAGAGATGTTCCAGTGACCACTGTCAGCCCAGGAGGGCTGCCGAGTTCAGTGTGATGAAAGGTCTACAGTAAGTGAAAGGGACAGCGGTGAATTTGTGGTGGTTCGAGCAGCCATGGGATTGTGGAAATCAGCACTAAGAAATGTGGATAATGGCACAAGCAGCTGCCCAAGGGAGGCTCAAGGAAAAAGGATTAATGACTGTCGAGACCTGCTCCCCTTACACTCCTTCCCTGAAATGCCAAACTGCTGAGCCAGTTATCAATCAAGAATGTGAAATACATTGGCGGATTGATTGGGTTTGATACAGTGGCAGCCAGCTATACTTTTGAACACTCCTTGAAAACAATTTTTACTGTGCAATGCTGGAGAAAGCCAACAAATAATAAACCTGTCACAGTACTCACAGAGTGCTCGTAAATACTAAAGCTGCTGCAGTGCCTTGCAGCTGCAAATGGGAATCATTCCAAAGCCTGAAAAATCGTCAGTACTTAATCGTTGCATCTGATATCAATTCTAATTTAAACTTCTAGTCTCTCTTCTCCCATGTCTTATCTTCCCTCAGCAGAAAACACACGAGTCTTAATAAAGAGCATGCTGGTATCTGCCTTTCCTTTTAGTGTGAAAGGCATAGGCTTCTTTTCAGCTACTGTCTGTTTCTCCTGTAATTTATTCTGTCCTTCTGAGCCCATTCCAGGCTCAAATGTTTTTAAATGAGAGAATGAGGCTATATAATAACCAAGGACAACTATGTAGCCTTTACTCAGGCAAAACTAAGTCAGCAGGGCTTTGCTTGACCAGAGGCAGATTAGAAGCTCAGGGTATTTTATCTTGCCTTTGCCACAAAGAAAGCAGAAAGAAGTTTTCATTCTATCCATTATTGTCCTCCCATTCCTGAAATGGAGAAAGTACTACAATAAATAGACCTTGATATCTTTTGAGACACGAGCATGTAAAGCAGATGTGTGGTTTTGCAGTACTTTTGGCCTTACACCTTGTATACCAGGCCTAATGAAGTCCTCATCATCCAGTTTTAAAAGCATAAAGAAATCCTCATCAAACACTGAATCTATAGAAAATACACAGCTTTTTGCCATAGCTTATGGAAGTATCTTGAATGGTTTGCAGACAGAGCTGTACACTTTTGTTTACATGAAATATTTCTCAGTAATTATTCTTTCTCTTATCATCAGTGGGTGCATCACAGTAGATTAATCCCTATGTACACAGACCAAAATGGCACATCTGGACTTGAATAAGGATCATGTAACTTCAAACAGTATTTTTGCATTTTTATAGTACTTCCATTTATAAATTACTTTTCATAATCTTTAAAAATCACAGTTTATGATTCTGGAAAAAAATGCCAGCCTTTGTGAAAAAATAGTGAACATATTGCTCAATAACATAAGACAAGACCCTGTCTGATTGGAAAGATACAAACAACCCAGTCTTCTCTCTCCACCAGTGTCAACAGTAAAGGCATGCAGGGGAGGAGCACAAAATAAATGCAGCACAACCCTCCTCCTCTTATATGCTTCTGTCAATCAGCAATAAGCTTCTGAAAACATCTGGTCCTATATGCTTTATGGTAAACTCAGTGTCAATGTACAAGGCGCTAAGCAACTTCCCTAACCCTTGTTGTGGTTTTATGATGTAATTTCCATACAAATGGGAAATATCACACACACAAAACATACAAAAAAGCAACAACCAAAAAGAAACTCAGGATGTTAGCCAGCTACGAACTGAACATAAGACAATCTTTTCTTAAATTCGTCTCCCCTTTAATGTTCTTGTTTCTCTTGTTTGCGTATAAGTATGGTGTTCTCTCATGCTTTTACCAGTCCTCCCCTTTTCTTTTTTTTTTTCAAATTTCATCACATTGAAATACCTTTAGCCCTTTGCTATATGTCACACAAGGCCAGCAGAAAGTTAGTACCTTATGTGTCAGGGATTTGGTAGGAAATATCAGATATCTCTGCTCCAAAGACATCCCAAGGTCCCATAGTACCAGAGTCCGTATACACAAAAATACAAAGATGGCAGAGGTGGGGAAAAAAACCTGCTGTTTAAGTGCATCAGAGCTGATGATCCTAACTTGGGACAGTGCTGTAAGCATCTCCTTGACCTTACTGTAATTGCCAAACTTCTTGACTGGCAAAGTCTCTCTAATGATCCCCAAGGTTCTCGTATACCATCTGTCTGCTGTTTACAGCTTCTTAAAGACCACCCTCCTTCCTCTTGTCGTGGTTTCCATGGCTCCTCAAAGAAATGTTCAAAGAACAGCTGCTAAATTCAAGAAAACTGGCAAGAATAGGGAAAGAGAACATTATTTGGCATCATTTTCAAAATCTGATCAACATTTTTACTAAAAAGTTAAAGGTCAGATAGATCTCAGAACTGCCCAGGGCATCATATCAATGTATTCAAAACTGTAAATCCAAACAGAAGCAGCAATGCTTTTAAAGTAAAATTTTAGCAGTTAAGAAATAATTATCTGGGATACTCCTTTGCTATATGCACTAAATCTGGAATTTGTAGGAATGGTTTTTCCCTTTTGGATTTGAGGAAATGAAGATGGGAGAGAATTAACTGTTTTGTGCAATTTCTTTACATAAAGAAAAAGAATTAATTTCATTTAAAGATAATGACATCAAATGGAGACAGACAGTTACTGTAAACAGATGACTGTAGGCCAGATTACCACATAATCTGCAGAAAGTGTAGATGGAGAGTGGTGACGAATAGTGTCTGTATGACGTGTGGGTCTGATTTTCTGAGTCTGTAAGGTTTTCAGCCTTTCAGGGGCTGATTTTTCCTTCCCTTGAGAAGAATTCCTTCTTTCAAAGACAGTTCCTATAAATAACCATTCTACTTTCATAAACATTTCTAAGTTCTCATAATAATCTCTCTCCCAGGTGTTGTTTCTGTTACTTAACCAAGAGAGTGGTATCAATTCTATGAACCAATGATACGCCTTTTTAGAGCAGCATGTCATAAAAAGGCTACACAACTTGTCCAGTAGTGAAGTGGCTAGCATTGCTGCCTTACAAGCTGTCAACCCAGGTTCGATTGCCACTCTACTAAAAACTATAAAACCAGCCAAACATACATAACTATACAAGTCACCCAGCCTTTTTAAAGAGTGTAACTCATTACTGGAGTTTACTGCTCTGCCTCAATGCACTGATTATTTTCTGCCATTTCAGTTAATATTTTCAAAATATCTGACAATTATAAGTTGATATTTATTCTACCTCACTTCACTGAGTACAATGGTAGTTGCATGGAGTTTTGGAGGGAAGGTTGCCATATAAAGGTTTCTAGGCAAAAAGGAAAAGAGGTTTCTAATGAAAGGATATGTCATCATATCATATGAAAAAATATATTTGTAGGACCTTTTTTTATTTCACTTTTGCCTGGTCAGACATAGCATATGGTGATAAACTGCTAAGCAGTTATAATACATCACAACTACTGCTCAGTATTTACAAGGCATTAAATGGAAACAGATAACGTTTTGTAGAAAGCAGCATAATTTACCTTATAGGAGGGCGTTTGCGTGAGCATAAACTCAGTGAATTCACTGAACAGAGGAGGACAAAGAAAAAGAAAAGGGCATTGTGGAAAGGCCAGGCACTTCTGTGAAGGTGACACTGTCCCATCTACAAATCTCAAGATTTATTGTTTTGCCTCCTTATCTCACTGAAGCTTTCTTTGTACTGTCTTCTGCTCCTTCCTCTACATTATTTTCTCCTGGAGACCTGGGAATTCACACACAGGGTCTTCTATCACTGACATA
>WEIU01000045.1:0-13691 GCA_013389925.1 Aegithalos caudatus | reverse complement strand
TTGTAGTTATGAGCTAATAAACTAGACCTTTATCAGAAATAGGAACCTAAGATTACCATTAACCTGTAAGACAGGAAAATGGCACTACAGACTCACCTTATATGTTCCCCTCTGCCACTGTTTATTTCTCCCATTTTTCTTCATCTTTGTCATGTGCTTAGACCATAGGCCTCCAGAAATCTTTCTAAGCTGCACATTGGAGGCCTTTTTAAGCACCCCTCCACTTGAACAGCACCATTCCCACCTGAGCTGCTTACACCACAGAGGAAGCCAGCTGGAGCAGCCACACTTGTCTTTTTTCACAAATACAGAGCAGCCAGAGGTCTACACTTAGGAAAAAAAAAAAAAAAAGGAATTTCAAGCCAGTGTTATTCCAGGACTACAAAAACACAGAATTTTGTTGAGGCCCCTTATGGAATACAAGCGATCATTTTCTGTGATGAAAAAACAAACTCCTGCACCAGAGGAAAGGAACCAAGAGAAGCTCTAACCTGGGGAATACCCACAGGGTTTTGACAAGAACAGTCTCAGTTTCAGGTTGCTCCTTCTATCCACAAGCAATTCCTGAGCATGAGTAATAGTGCAATTTCAAACTGTAATTCTTTTTTTTAATCACAATCTAAACATTATATATTACAGAATTACATTTTCCCATACAGTTCTGTAATAGCAAATCCTCTACAAAACAGACCATTCTTATATTGTTCTTGGGAAAATAAGAAAATGTATGTCCTTAAAGTTGTTCTTTAATTATCATCTTCTTGTCATGTTAAAATAAGGTATCTTTTTACTAAACTTGGCATTCAAATATTAAAGAAATTTAAAGAAATGGCTGATGTAGTGATCTGTGGGTGTACATGAATACTGCATTCACAAAAAGTATATAGAAACTTGCACAGTTTAATGAGAACTGATGATAGTTCTGCAATTTCTCATCATTTTTACAGTGATTGCCATGAGGGAAGGGCAAATGTGCATTATGTTACCTTATTAGACTCAGGGTTTAAGCATTATATCTTTCCATTTAAAGAGCTGCTCTCATCTGAGCTTCCTAGTGTTCTGTAATTAGACAAGCTACCCATTTTCTTCCATGCTATTGGCAGTTTCACTGATTTATAGAAAAGGAGTAGAGCTGTTTATGACATACGAAATATAGAGCAGGTCATAAGTGTGGATTACATAGTAACATTCTATATAGAACATTTGGATTACTGAAATCTTATTTAATAATGTATAGGAAATGAAAGTATTGCTTGTAAATAAGAGTGAGGCACAATGGCAATTTCAGCCTTAGACAGATTCCAATTTCACTTTTTGAGCTATGATTTTTATTTATGCTGCAGTGACGTAAGGACCTGTTTCCATTCACTGAAGTCATCTTCTCTGACACTACAGAGCACCTTCACCAAAAACTATATTGCTAGCATGAAGGCGATGAGGACCTGATCTCCCAAACATTTGGAGACATGCAGGGCACCCTAAAGAGAATAAGAAGCAGGTAAATAAATAGTGCCTGGTTAAGACAAGAACCAGAAGGTAAAAAAGTCACATAAGAGATGAAGGAAAGAATAACAGAATATGACTTATCTACCATCTCTATTTAAATGATAAATGTGTCTGGTAAAAAAAAATTATAAAACCAGGATACTAAAACAGATTAACTGCCAGTTTAACAATATTATTTTTCTACTCATGGGCACCATTTCCCATTAACAAAAGTAAGATGAAAATCTCTTCAGGAACAGTTACACATTTATAATTCCAGGAATTAGCAACAGACCTTGCTGATATCAGACTGGGTAGTGAAGAATTTGTTCATCCAAATATATAAAAACAGTAAGGATTAAAAATTCCACAAAATGAGGTGGAAATTTCACAAACCTTTTGAGAATTATTTCATATTCTTCCTCCTATTTGATCTGAGATAGAAATTCTCTAGACATTTCTCAGTATCTATGAACATAGTTTTTGTTAGAGACCGATTACAAGCTCCATAAAACTGAAAAATAATGCAGTATGATGAATGGGCAATTAATTGATTTTTTTTTAAATATTTTTAAAGGATAATAGTTCATGTGAAATTTATTTTGTACAAATAAATTCACTTAAATCACTTGCATTTTATTTTATTTGTATTGGTACTATTACGTAAAATGCTTAAGAGTTTTTAAAAATTTACAGTTACTAATTTACTTTGAAGCATTCAATCCACATGAACTAATAGAGTAGCAAAAGGTACCTAGTCTGTTGTTGGTAGAAAATGGTGCTGCTCTTTTGAATGAGTGAGCAATGCCAGGAAATTGCATATGTTCTCTATCCAGCATGGACAAGCATGTAGTTTCAACAGTTTCTCAAGAGTTGAGTTTTAATGGGATACATATTAAGGGAATATGCTGAAACTCTCATCTACTGCAGTGTCTGCTCCTCTAATACATCAGAAGCAAGATGATGTCAAATGGGTAGACAGATTTGACAGAGATGGACAAGTCAAAGAAAATTAAGTGCAGGTCTTGTAGAAAAAAATTTCTCAAGTTCACAAGGCATGCCTGATGTACCGGTCATACATCCCAGCTGGTTTTTTCTTGGTATTTTTATTTTTGGCAAACTTTAAATGCAAGATGCATCTAAAATATCTCAGCCTTCATTTCAGCTGGCACAGTTGGTCAGCTTGAGTAGTAGTTCATAATTGTCAACTTAAATCCAACAAAATTTTTTTTTATAGTGATCAGAATTTTCTCATTTTAAGTGCAATCATTTCTAAACTTACCTATTAGTTCTTCAAGTACCAGAGAGCAATAGCTATACTTTATCTCCCCTATACTCCATTATTTTTGCAGCTTTATTTCTAATTTAGCAAGATGCCTATGTATTGTTTTATTATTCAAGAAGTCTTTTTCAAGAAAATAAAGAAGTTTCAAGAAGTTTTAAAAAAATATAAAATGTACCATTATTTGGTGAGTCAGGTATACCAGCTACCTTAGATCCACTCTACACAAAAAGGATAACAACAAGATTAACAATTAAGTACAAATGGCTGCAGATCCAGTTTGGTCTGAATAAACAGCAGAAGAGGAACAACACCACTCTAAACAGACATTATTAAAAGTCATCATCACCAAAGGATAGTTTTTCTTTTCCTGGCAGCCACAGAAAGAGCTTATAAGAGAACCCTTCTTACTTTGACCATAGGTTGGACAGAATTAGAAATCAGCTGTTTTCATTCTCAAATTAGCTCCTCTCTCCTACAGGTCTAATTTACTAATTCCCTTGACTGTTCAGTTTTCTCCTCAGGTTTTCAAAAGGCTCTACTAGGTAAGCTGCACTGCCTGGTGTTCAAGAGTTTTAAAAATTACTTTGTCATCCTTGCCTGCAGAGCTCCTCACTTGCCTACATTCAGATGATCCATTCATGGGTTTTTATTTTCCCTCCTGCAGAGGAAATCCAGTGACTAATTTTCCTTGAAATTCCGCTGTGAAGAAGTGCCTGAGAGATCTAAAACTTTCCTGAAACCCTGCTCACTAAACCAACAGCTCTTCCAGTTTTATTTTCCTATTTTATTCTTAGCTAATAACTTCATGATCAGACACATGGCTACAGAACGTACACATTCATTGGGCTTCTTTATAAAGTTGATAATCTGCAATGCCCAGGCTGGACTGAAGTCTCAGTAAGTACCCTGCACAACTAGATGTGCTCATATTTCACCAGAGCTCTTTAATAATTATCAAAGTAATGAAACCCTTTCTCTACATCACGTTTTTACTGCTTCCTAAGAGAGGCTAACTAAAATTGCAAGTCAAGCCTTATACATAATAGTATATATTATACAAATGAAGAATTACAGATGACCAATAACAATGGCTTAGTTAATTAAAAAANAAAAAACAAAAAAAACACTCCATTTGAAAACCACAAAAAGCTCAAAGCTCATGATTGATGTGTGGCAAATACATGACAACTTGGTTCGCTTTCTGATTAAGCCTAACCAGACCCTGTCTTTAGTTTTGGTAAAACAAAAATGATTTCTGCTCACACTAACAAATGCTCTTGTTACTCAGCCCAGCAGGAAGGCTACAAATTCAGTGCTTAGAAAGAAGTCTGATTTACTGGAAACTTATAACCCCCTAACATCCATGTTTTGTAGCATGTTCATCATTGTAGCATTCAAGGCTGCAACATATTCCAATTCAAGTGAACACAAAAAGAAGCCTGTATACTTCTCACATCATTCCCTCAACTGTGCTTTGACAATGATGCTTTGAGAAAGCCAAGGGGAAGAAAAACATTTTCACTGTAAATGCAATAATGTTAGTACTCATTGACCTCACTGGAAGTAGACCAGATCAGAAACAACTTATAAGAAGGTTCTTGATCCTGAATTTGGTAATATGATTTTAGGCCTTATTTTACCTGTTATATGTGCTCTTCAACCACAGAGAACTTAGAGAATAAAGGTAAAGTTTACAGTGTTTTAAAATTAAGGCTCAGAAGGCTCTTGATGCTCTTCCACAAGAGTAACAAAACAGTCACTATCTGCCATAGTGAATACCTAATTATTTTGCAAACACCAAAATTTTTACTTAGTATAATATATCAAAGATTATTTGCCAAAGTCTTCTGAGATTATCAAGATATTGTGGAAAAAATCACTGACGATTTCCTCCTATACTTATTCATTAATTCAGCAGATACTTGTTATTTAATTGCAGTATGACATTTGTAAAAGGAAGAACTAATGAAACAAATAAAAAACTAAGAGCTGCTTGTGTACTTTTTCTTCTCTGTAACCTAAACAATAATCTACCCTGGCATTTTCTTTTGCTTCGATAGGAACAAAACCATCAATCTTGGATTTCTCAAAAAGTCTGAAAATAACTTTTTACTGTGTAGTGGAAGAGTTTTTGTTCATGATTCAGGCTGACGGACACCAGAAAACATCCACGCTTAATTAAATGTCCTTTTGCTAAACCACTGAATTTGCTTTCTGCTCTGCCTCACAGAAGTATAATTTAGGATAAATGTTACATGAGTATGAAGTTTGTGCTTGCAGTAAGTTTTATATGATAATTCTGAAGATACTTATGGAAAAAAGGGATGTTACCACAATGGTAACCCTATCTCTTCTATTCACTTCATCTGTTGTATGTATCAGGAAAGATGAGCCCTGGAACAACCATTACCTTACAAGCACTTAGAAGAAGAGACATGGAGTCAAGTAGGGAAAATACGTGTACAGTAATGATAGGAGGCTGTTGGCATTTTCTTAAATAACAAAATAGAGTGAATGTGAACACATCTCACAAATAATATTGATTTCTGCTCCTAAATTACAGATATTTAGTCATGTAAACTTTGGAAGAGTAAGTAGTTTTAAATTGTTAATACTGCTGTCTACAAAGTCTTCAGGTAAGTTTTCATTTGGGACTACACAAATTAATAAAATTTTCCTTCCCATCCTTTCAGCATCTTCTCAGTATTGCAGACTTCACACTTCATACAAGGCAGTGAAATGCTTAAACAATATCAAATCTGAATTGTGACAATTCTTTTAGAGGTACTTCCAAATTCATTTGCCATAAATTCTCATAGCTCTGCACTATATGCATATTGGAGGCTACATTTTTAACACATTACCAGCTGAGAAAAAGCATGCTGTAAACATAGGGTTTCCATTTCTAGAGATCCATGCTGGCAAAGCTACTGTTCTGAACAGAATATCCACAGTTGAGCTTAATGGGATTTACAGATATTTAGCATCTGAAATGAAATTATTTTAGAGTGGAAAAAAATTCAAGAGATGGACTACTTATGCTTTAAAATAAGCTACAGCCTTGCAACCTTAAATGAGACTATCAGGTTTTAGTCATCAATGCCTATTTAAACATGCTCAAGTTATTCCTTGGCTTTCATGAAAACTCAAAGACTTAATTTATTGTGCTGTTTTAGACAGAAATAATATCTGTTTTAGGAAGTCAGACATTCCACATGTGGGTTTAAAAATCTCTGAAAATACACAAATTTTGTCTCTACAGTAGGACAGAGAAAAACATAATGCTACGTATTCTTTCAGTCTTTTAAAACCACCTCAGTATCATAAATGCTGCCAAGAGATAACTGGCAGTAGCTGGAGACCATTTTCATGAAGAAATCTGAGATAAACTTTCTTGCAGCAGTATATGGGGAAACCTTGGATAACCCTGTATTCAAAGAAACACATGTTTTCTTCAAAAATATGCTTCCCTTACAAAAGGCATGTTCTTCATTCTATTGGATTTGCATGGCAAGGTTTTGGTAGAGAGGGTGCAACAGGGATGAATTCTCTGAAAGCTGTCAGAAGCTTCCCACATATCCCACGGAGTCAATGCCAGATGGCTCAAATGCAGACCCACTGCTGGCCAAGGCTGAGCCCATCAGCAACAGTGGTATCACCTCTGGGATAATGTAGTTAACAAGAGCAGGAGAAACAAAAACTTGAACAGCAGGCAGAAAGAGGAGTTACACTGTGAAAAACAACTCTGCAGACACCAAGGTCAGCACAGGAGGGGGAAGGACATGCCCCAGGCACCAGAGCAGAGATTTTCCTGCAGACCATGATGAGGCAGCTGTGCCCCTGCAGCACATGGAAGACCATGGGGATGCAGAGATCCATATGCAGGACCCCACACTGGAGCAGGTGGATACCCAAAGGAAGCTGTGATCCCATGGGAAGCCGGTGGAGCCCACACTGGAGCAGATTTGCTGGTAGGACTTGTGACCCCATGGAAGGGACCCATACTGGAGCAGCTCCTATAAACTGCACCCTGTGGGAAGGACTCAAGCTGGACAAGTTCAGAGGACTGTCTCTGATGGGAAGAACCACATGCTGGAACAGGGGAAGAGTGTGAAGAATCCTTCCCCTGAGGAGGAAGAAGCAGAAGAGACAGTGTATGATGAATTGACCAGAACCTAATTCCATGTACACTTGTGCCACTGGAGGGGGGGTAAGCAAGTAGAGAATCTGTGAGTGAAAATAAACCTAGGAAGCAGGAAGGGGTGGGGGAAGTTATTTTCAAGATGTGGTTTATTTCTCATTATCCTGCTCCGATTAATTAAGAATAAATTAAACTCATTTCCCTGACTCAAGCCTATTTTTTCCATGATGATAATTAGTGAGTGATCTCTCCTTGTCCAGCCCACAAGATTTCATTATATTTTCTCTCCCCTGTGCAGCTGAAGAGGGCAATTGCAGAGCAGCTTTGGTGGGCACCTGGCATTGAGCCAGGGTCAACTCAACACAGACATTCATTCAGAGACTCTTGTGTTCTGGAGATGATAAACATTTTAGATTGACACTTATTCAGACCATTAAAATGTCTAAGGCAACAGGATGCTTCAACAGAAATTCCAAAGGACAGCATTTAAAGAATGTGTGAAGGTGAGATATGAATCCTCACCTAATTTTGATGGATTTGTGTATCCTCTCCATGGGTTGTACAGTGCTGTTTTGATGCTGGCACTTATCAGACAGCATGGTAGCCACTAATGGCTAGAAGGAATTTTCTCCAGTATTTTATTTTAATAAGGATATTTTACAGGAATTACATAAAATCTTAGCACCTTTTAACTTACTAAGATGAATAAAATCAGACACCACTGAAGTGAACAAAAGAACATCTTTTTGCTTTATCAGAAACTTTCAATTTCATGTATCATGCATCCCATTCTGTTTCATTTACTAATAGGACGTTTCCTTGTTTTCTTATTAATATCACATTCCTAAAGATTCTACAAAAGCATTAGTAACTGCTTAAGTTAATCTACCATGGGCAAGCTTTGTGAGCCTACTGTGGGTTAGAGTTCATGGTTCTCAAATCATAGAACCTCTTTATAAGAGTGCAAGAAAGAAAATCTACCAAAAATGAATGCAACTGCTTACTTTCTACAATTTGTTACAGAATTATCTGCAGATGAAAAAGAAGTGGGCTCCCTACTTTGAGACCCTATTCTGCTTCTTTGTCCCACAAGGCATTCAGAAGTGTTAAAATATGTTCACTGCAGGTATGCAGTTAAAGAGCACAAGCTAAAATGCACTGCATCCTTCTCCCAGAGCTCTCAGAGAAATAAAGTGGCCTTGATTCTCTACTGTTCAATCCTTCTTATTTTAAGCCTTGGTAATTTCAAACTACTTTACCTCTCAAAGAATGAATCCACATTGGGGTTTAATGTACTTGGCTTCTGACATAACCACGACTTTGAAATATCTGGCTGAAATACCTTACATAAGAGGTAATTAATTATTATGCCATTACTCCCTTATTCAGACCATTAAAACTTCTAAGGCAACAGGGCACTTCAATAGAAATTTTAAAGGACAGCAGCTTTTTGCAATGTGTTACAATGTTCAATAGAATTGACTTTTGACCTATACTAAAGACTAAGATTTTTCTGCCAAAATTTTTTGGCAGCCTGTCCAGACTTACTACTGTAGCAAGAAGAGTGTTTTCACATCTATTCATTAAGTGCTACTGTGAGATTGCTGTGTGTGAGGAAGCAAGAACAGACATTTTAAACCACTTTACTCACTATACTGTTGAAATAACCCAATTTTTTCTTCTCATTATTACAGTTCTCATTGCTGAAGACTGAGTGCAGCAGCTGACAGGGCAGCTAAGTCAGTTAACTAGTTATTAGCATGTCAGCAGATCTGAATAACACCAGAAAAAGCCAGAAAAGTTAGCAAGATCTAAAAGATGATTTGTACCGTTTTGTTATAAAACCAGTCACTCCAAGGACAGTTTGCTCTTTCAGAAAAATATCTGTAGTTTTAAAGCTCAACACAGAAGCAGCAAAATATTAGAAAGTGGCCACATAAATAAAATAAAAGCCATCCTGGTATTTACTTCTTTAAAAAATACGCTTTTTTCTTTTGGGGGGTTAACTTAGACTTACAGGCTACTGGCATTTGTGAAAAGGGTTAATTAACTTTTACTACATAGACACAGGGAAATCTTGCTCAACCAATACAAGACTGTCCTTGAAGCTGTTCAAAAGAAACACCTTTGATCAAGTAATGTATCTCTATTTTTGTCTAAAAAAGGAGCTATTAAATTATATGGTGATGTGAACCATGATATATAGTAATATGAACATGTGAATGCACAACTCAATTGCTGCTTGACACCATCCAAGAAAGAAAAAAAGTTCTTGAAATTAGTGGTTTGGGGCCATACAAAATGATGCAGCCTTTTCATACATGTCCTATTAGGCAACTAGCAGCAAAACTACAGTTTTTGTTGCTCTACAGGGTTTTTGAATATTCACTGATGACAAAAATGTAAAATTGCCATCATCCATTGACACCATTTAGATCAGTCTCTTTTAGATCAGATAGCTCTTATTCAGTATTTTTAAGTTATTTTTATGTGCACTATGGACAAGAAAACACCTTAACACATAAAACTATTAAAAAGCCTTTAAAATAACTGTTGTTCTCAAGAATTATCCTACTGTAACTTAAACTGAGGCAAGGAAGGTTGAAATATTTACTTGGTGCCTCTCCACATTGTTGATTCAGAAATGGAATATCTTTATTCAATAAAAGCACAGTTCTTTCCTAATTTAATGCCTTTGCTTTAAAAAATGTGCCATCAGGTTTACCCTTTCTATTTTTTCTTTCAACAAAGCTAAGCAAAAGTAAAACAAAATGTTTTGGACTAAATTAGAAAGGTAGACTCCAGTCAGACAAGATTCTATTTGTAGCTTCAACAGAAACAGGTATGAAATCACAGCATGCCTACCTCCACAGACCTCATTGACCACAGCTCACCTGCAGGTGCTTCCCAACATCTGGGATCACAGCAAGGTTCATCCATACTGCTTTCCTATCCTGCCATGATGCATGGCCTATGCTTTTGTCAGCTGACAGGTATTTCTGTACATCTATGACCTCTGCTTCTTTTGACATAGCTGTCTGATAAATAGGATGTAATTGGGATCTTTCATGCCCTAGTTCATGAACTTTAGAATAAGGTGACAAAGCAACATACTTTAAAAACTAGATCATCAGATTTTCAAGACAGAATCTCAGAAAACAGATTCATTTTGAGGAATTTTTGTAATATCAGGATAGATTTTGTATTAAACAGCTCAAAGTTTACATGAATTTTAGTCCAGAAAATGTGAAACAAACCAGTCAAAAATCATTAAAAGTGTCACATTTATTAGCGCACAAACTAAAAACAAAGCAATGAGAAGGAAGACAACTATTCCACTAGAAATACTAAAAGTCCAAATTTCATTATTATTTGGAAATAAAAAATATCATCCTACACATTTGAGCCTATGCTGTACAGTTTATACAGCTGTACAAAAACATGCTGTGCAAGAGTCACAGCCAAGGGAGGGCTTCAGTATCCAGCCTTGTCACCAGCTGGGATCCAAGGCAGTGCCATGATGTGTCAACCAGTGACACTCTGGAACTGAAACTAGAAGGATCTCTCCACTGAGGAATGTTTACTTCATGACAAGAATGTTACTGTAGGAGATGAGAGGGCACATCTAGGAGCCAACTGTGCACTTGGCCTGGCAGTAGCAACACACTACATAGTGCAGTGGATGAAGTCAGATGAAATGTGCCTTTTGTAAAAATGAAATAGAAAATGTCAACTCAAACAACCCTGGAAAGTTGAAAATGAAACACTATCTGCGGTGGTGGCATTACTGATAAGTATAATCCTGGATGAGCCAGAGACTTATAAAAATTCAGAAATACTGTACAGTGAGAGGAAAGTACCAGCAAGCAAATATAAGTATTGATTGCTCTGCTTTCATCATGGTGTGAAAACTCAACTTTTTATTAAAATAGCCTTCCTGGAAGTGTTACTTAAAAACTACTAATACCAACTGCCCTCTGCCTATCTGATATGCAATATTATAAAAACAACATCAATAGGGTAGGAGTTGCTTATTAAAATCAGCAGGGAATAACAGGGTTTTCACTGGTTTCACCAGAGGGTAAATCAGGCTCATTTAATGGGTGTAAATGAGCTTAGAAAGAGACAGCTGCACATACATTGAGAGACTTATCATAACATAAGTGATGTGTTTATTCATAAAATTGTAAATGCTATCTTATTGCTTTGCTCCATTTTCTAAGTAGTTTCACACCTATACAGATGTTGACATCAGAATAACTCAATAGATGAACTGCTGTGAATTTCCCTACATACTAGGACTTTAAATTTCACCCAACTAGCTTATTTTAATTCACAACTCACACTTGAATAAACTTAACTTCTCTTAGGCTAAAATTCATCTCTCAGGTCAACATCCAATTTTGACTCAAGACATGAAAACTGAAAATCTATCAGTTTTCATAGAATTTTATTCCAGTAGTTACAACCTTCCTTTAAAGTTATTTTTCTAATTGGAATTGTTTTGCTTCAGCTTTCAACAATGAGCTTTCATTTCTCTGTTATTTTAAAGGCGTTTCTCATAATAGACATTTTCTACCCCAAGAGACACCTATACAATGTTAGATTATTTTTGCACAAAAGGCCAAAAGTCTTTATCATCAAAGTAAGAAAATGTAACTCTTCAAATGTTTGCGTATACTAAAACAAATCTCAGTCTTTGTTCAAGTAATTTTCAATCACTGAATAACCCAAGTGAACTAGCAATAGTTAAAAGAGCAATAAAAAAGTTAAACTTGGCTTTAATTTCAGCTAGTACCCTACTTTTTTCACCCCCCAAGCACCCCTAAATATTTTAACACTTGTAACTTTATTATCTTCTCTGCTGTTTTTGCTCATGTTATCTAGCTCAGATTAGCTGACTGAAATGAAGAACAGTCATTTTTCTTTACTCTCAGAATTGTACATTAACAAAGTCTGAGAGCAGAGTGGAGCAGAGCCCTTCACTATTCTTGCTTCCAGCTACGCTAGTCTGAACTCTCTCTGATAGACACAGATGTGACTGCACCTTAGCATGACCCAGGCACATCCCAGTCCAACAGTGCCCACAAGCAATGCAAAGTGCTGATCTGTAGGCTGGAATAGTTGAAACACAGGCAAATGGCCCCTTCTCTCACTTCTATCAACAAGACAGGGGTGTCTGGTAGAAGGGCAGACAAGACAACTGCGAACAGTAAAGTTTCAAATCACTGCAGCTAATTGCTGACTACCCAGGGTGCCACATAGTCCTCACAAAAGCTCAAAAGTAAGATAGGGTGTTTTTTTTTTTCCACTGATTAAGTTGTCCTGTTCCCTCCAACTCACATTTTTTTCATCAGGGAGAAATTAATTAAAAGACACTTGAAATACACACATCTGCAGAAACCATACATTCAAAGAGAAGGCTCTGCTGTTTTAACTCAAGGTTTTAGCGAAGGAAATCATTATTAATGATGACTTCAATTAAATTTATATAGTATCTCAGGGGAAACTTCAAGCCATATGTTGAAATCCCTTTAATGTTAATGGGTATTACTTGTTCTTCTATCAAGGCTAAAGAAGATGCTTATGCCTCATACTTTTCTGTTGGAGGACAGAATGTACCAAAAGTGTCCTATGAGGGAGAACAAAACGACAAAGATCACATTACTTGCAATGATATATGATTTTCTGCTTTAGTCATTTAAAGAGATGCCATACAACAAAGAGAGAGTTTGATAATATATGGTCAATGTTTACATGTGTTACCAATCAAGAGAAAAGCTATTTTAAGTGAAAGGCAAACTATGCTGAAAATTCAAAGACAGTTAATTAAGTTCTTATCACCTTTGAAGTAATTGTATGGGCTGCACACAATGGAAAGGCTCACCCNAGCATGTCCAAATACTCTGCATGGACAACAGTGAGAAATGGCATGCCACAGGATTCATATTATCCAAGCTGAACCCTGCATATCCCAGAACAATTAAAGGAATAAAACAGCTAAATACATCTCCATTATTTTAGACCATAAACCAAATGCACCATATACTCGGATTATTTCCGATAACAGAGCATCCTACCTGTTATTAATTTTCTTTATACTTGAAAACCAAAAAGAGTAGACCTATGGTATTTTTCTAAATCAAACATCTTAGAAGCTCTCTCAGGACACTAAGAAAGATTTATTCAATTTGCTTCTAAACAGCTTGTTTCTTTTCCCATGACAAAAAGATTTCAAGTATTTCCACACTTATTTTTGCTCTGGCCTTCATTCATGGTCAGTTGCATCTCTTAGAAATCCTTCAGGCTGCCTTCACTGACAAGTACCATTAAGTGATGGTACTATTAACCCACAGTCAAGGGCAC
Source organism: Aegithalos caudatus (assembly GCA_013389925.1). Classification (NCBI taxonomy): domain Eukaryota; kingdom Metazoa; phylum Chordata; class Aves; order Passeriformes; family Aegithalidae; genus Aegithalos; species Aegithalos caudatus. Next base: position 414 of record WEIU01000045.1, on the reverse strand, counting down.
TTACAGGATTTTTTTCTAAATCAGACACCTTTGATCTTAAGCAACACTTACGAGCCAACATGTCAAGAAGAATGTAATGCATATTTTAAACATGTTCCACAGTGGACAGTCTACCCCAGCAAACGCAGCCTAGAAAACTAGTTTTCCCTGAATAGTATGGGGTATGCAATCAAAAGGGGAGAAAAAGACAGAAAAGAATTGCTGTTACAAAGTCAGTCATCTCAAGAAAGACCAGATGTATTTTTTCATTAGACTCTTCAATAATCATTAACAGGAGAATGGATCCGTTGCAACACTAAATGAAAAATAACATGCTTACTGAAATCAAAAGTATTGCTGTTTTTTCACAGAATGCTTTAGAATAAAGATTAGAATTAAGGACCTTTGAGGTCCTAAAGGCAAAAAAAAAAAAAA
>WEIU01000043.1:81221-101590 GCA_013389925.1 Aegithalos caudatus | reverse complement strand
ATGTATACGTACAAATAAACTACTATTCATAAATCTTACATAAAAGAGAGAATTGTCTATGTCCTATGAAAATGGTCACAGCCCCAAGCCTGACAGAGTTCAAGAAGTGTTTTGACTGCTCTCAGGTACCTGGTGTGACACTTGGAGCTGGTCCTGTGCAGGATGAGGAGTCAATTCAGTCAATTCAGTTGATCCTGTGATTCTGGGATTCCTTGAAGGTCCTTCAGCACTGGAGAAAAAGTATTGCAAAAAGATTTCTTTTAGATTTCAAAGTTGTGAGTTACACAAAAATATCTTCAAACCTGGAGATTATAAATTAAGAATCAAAGCTGTACATATTTAAACCATCTTGTTTCAAAGGAAAAAATGAGTTTACTTATGTGGATCCCCAAATTCCTCACACTGCAATTATTCTGCTTTTTCTCAAAGCTTCATTTAAAGACAAGATCTTAGTCTACATATAGAGGAAGAAGTCTAACCATAAAATAATACTCCTCTGTTTTATATATAAGGAGAAAATTACAGTTTTAATGATTGTCAGGAACTGGTAAATAGTCTTCCCTTTAAGTGCTGAGGTCAAAAATATGCTCTCCTAAATACTCTTTACACTTTGGAAGCCCAGTATTCTGGCAGTTTTTAAAAAGACCATCAAAGTCATGATCACCTATAAAAATGCCTAGAGTTTGCAAGGTATGAAATAGAATTCTGCCATTAGAAAGAGGAAAACTAAATGCTAGTACTGCTTTCAGATCTTAACCTGAACAGGAAATAACACAACCTGCAACAGGTTTTCTTATCTTAAAAAAATATAAACCAGCATTCTCTGTTAATGCTTGCTGTGAACTTTTATTTGAAAGAATAGAAATTCACAGTAGACTCCTTTATGTAAATGTCTGTTTGCAAGAAAATAGCTAGTCTGTGTTTTCATTTCAGGGAGCCCCAGGTTCTTCATACAGCACATATTCTGGTAACCAGGTAAACATTCAGATAAAGCGCCCCATTCAGAAACTCCATCTAAAACCTTCCCTGAAGGAGTAGCCAGATATAAACCAGTAACCCATTCTGTCTTCTGCACAGGGAGGGCCTTTCTTCTATCCTGGAGGATCCTATGGACAGGTAGTAGTTCTTCCTCCCTCACCAGGATAATACAGACTCCCATCCTCCTGTTTCCTTCACTCCCAATATTGTGGGTGCTATGGCATACTAAAATTACAGACCTGACTGTTGTCCCTTAGAGCAGAAAAATTAAATTAAGCCTGATGGTGTGAAACTCTACAGAGAACTGTACAGAATGGTCTCTGCAGTTTCTTTGCAGAAGTCAAGTTTCAGCTGGATAACAAAACTGCTGGCAGAAGATTTCTTTCACCTCAACAACAATGGTCTTGAGTTTTATTTAGGCACATAAAAATTAGCTCAAAATTGGGAGAAAAGGGTAAAGTGAGAACAGATGTGCAGGTATTTAAACTCTCATCTGCAAGTAAACAGCTGGTCTGTGTTTTTCTTTCAGGGTGGCCCAGGTTCTTCCCACAGTTCTTACTCTGGTAACCAGGTAAATATTCTGGTCACTGTGCCTGCACAGGAGCAGCCTACAAGTACTATGGAGAGAACATGCAAGTGCAAAACAGTAAATTGCTATGCTTTTTCTGCAGGGAGGGCCTTTCTTTTATCCTGGTGGATCTTATGGACAGGTAGGTGCTCTTTCCTGTTTGTAGAGACAACACACTTGTTTTGTCTTCACTCCTACATTCCCTGTGTAGTGGCTGCTGTGAAATGTAACACACAAGTGTTGAGTGCATCATAACACCTAATAATTGTATCATCTGTCTGTACCATACAACATGAAATCTGTCAGAGAAAAAAACTTAATTGTGCTTACAGCTTCCATGGAATGATCTTTCATCTAACTAAAAAAAAATTACTGATAAGAAGTCCCTTCTTGTTTAAAAGTATTGGCCTAGAGTGAGATTCAAGTACATTGGTATTTACACCATCCTGTTTGCAAGAAAATAGCTAGTCTGTGTTTTCATTTCAGGGAGCCCCAGGTTCTTCACACAGCACATATTCTGGTAACCAGGTAAACATTCAGATAAAGCGCCCTATTCAGAAACTCCATCTAAAACCTTCCCTGAAGGAGTAGCCAGATATAAACCAGTAACCCATTCTGTCTTCTGCACAGGGAGGGCCTTTCTTCTATCCTGGAGGATCCTATGGACAGGTAGTAGTTCTTCCTCCCTCACCAGGATAATACAGACTCCCATCCTCCTGTTTCCTTCACTCCCAATATTGTGGGTGCTATGGCATACAACAATGGTCTTGAGTTTTACTTAGGCACATAAAAGTTAGCTCAAAATTGGGAGAAAAGGGTAAAGTGAGAACCAGATGTGCAGGTATTTAAACTCCTATCTACCAGAAAAATAGCTGGTCTGTGTTTTTCTTTCAGGGTGGCCCAGGTTCTTCCCACAGTTCTTACTCTGGTAACCAGGTAAATATTCTGGTCACTGTGCCTGCACAGGAGCAGCCTACAAGTACTATGGAGAGAACATGCAAGTGCAAAACAGTAAATCGCTATGCTTTCTCTGCAGGGAGGGCCTTTCTTTTATCCTGGTGGATCTTATGGACAGGTAGGTGCTCTTTCCTGTTTGTAGAGATAACAGACTTCTTTTATTTTCACTCCCATTCTGTCCTTGAAAGTTGGAAAACACTTTCTTGGGAGAAACAAATTAATCACCTTTTCTTATTTTCTGGGCAGGGAGGGTCTTCTGCTTATGATGGCAGCAGTGAATCCTATGGTCAGGTAAATACTCTTTTTTTCCTCTGTGTAAATGTTGCTGAGGGCAAATACCCTGGATGAAGTAAATATACAGCTATATCTATATTTTGGCTCTCACTATATTCTAATGAAAGTGATCCTTTCTTTGAGGAATTAGTAAATTTGCATATACTTTTATCTACGTAGCCTGGAAGTTTATAGTAAAAGGGAAGTAAAAGATGGGGTGCCTCCAACCTTTAGGGATTATTCTTCTCAACAATGCTAGTTTTGAATTACCTTCAAGATGAAGATGAAGGTCTCTTCAAAAGTGTAATTAAAATCTGAGTTTAAAAATATGTAAGATTAGTATTTTATGGGGACATAACTCTGAGTTGCTTAACAGTTCTGATAACCAAGTAAATAATCATATTTTTTAAATCTGACAGATCCCTACAGTAAGCATAAGAAAAAAAAAGTCTGTTTTCAATGTGAAAATTATTTATGTTTTCTGGACAGGGTGGATCTTCCGCATATAGTGGTTCTGAGACTTATGGCCAGGTAAATGTTATTTGTCTCCCACATCAAAAGCTTAAGCTTGCTCTGTTGGTTCTTATGTCTACTGGGTTCTATGTTTCAGTTATTTTTAAGTGACAACGACCAGGAAAAGGCCATTTTAACTTTTGGTTCTCTTTATCTTTGTAACAGCTCAAAATGTTTCCATAATGGAGAGAGCATGAGGCACCATGTATTCTGTTCTTAACTGTGCCCTGTGCCTACTCGATGCTTTAACTACTTTATTGTAAATATGGTAGCTCATTCAAAAGGAAAATATTTTGTGCATTTAAACACCTTATTTATGCAGAAGCTGTTGAAAGTTTAAATAATTGGATTTTTTAATACAAAGAATGATAACTTTGCAAATTAAATTAATTGAAAAAATTTTCCTTATAAAAATGCATGTTTGCAAGGAGAGTTTTTTTCCAGCCTCTTCTGCTTAAGCAACAGGTAAAGTTACATATTTTTTCTTTCCTTGCATATTCCTTAGTTTAGGTAAAATTGGAGATGCTAAGTGCTTAGTTAGTTTTATTCTTCTATTTTATATTCCCTACAATTAAGAACATGTAAGAGTCCTTTTTACATGAAAATAAATGTTTATTCATTATTTTATAGGATTCAGCTTCCATGGGAGCCAGTGACACTGAATATAGTGTAAGCATTTCTTCTCAACAATATCAATATCAGAACTCACTACCTTTTAACATATCTAGGTGCTCACATGGACCTTTACCCTATCTGATGTCACATCATTGTGCTATACATTATAAGGACTTCACAGATTAAAATTGCAGTTACAACAGTTCTGACTTCTAACAATCAAGCATTTTTTGAATTGGTTGTTAGATGTAGCAATTAAAAAGAAAGATCTTTTTATTTCAAAATTTCCATCAAAACTCAATATTAGTACATGACTACTTCCCTCTTTCCATCCACATTTCAGACTACATTTCATTTGTTTTTCCAATGACAGACATAAAATATTAAAATTCCTTCATCTTTATATTGCATAGGAATGGTCTGTTTCCATGTAATGCACTGAAAATTATCTGCTTTTCTTTAGCAGTTGCCTTTTCTCCTGACTAAAATATATTTCCTCTTAATTCTGCTGAAGCTGTTTATAAAACTTGACAAATCTAAAGTATTTTCCAGGGTCCTTGTTAGTAGGAAATTTCTTTCTGCAAGTAATTATAAATTCAGCTGTGCACTTTTATCACAAATATACTGTGATTATAGCTTCAATGCTGTTTCTGTACCAAATCTTCTTATGGATATTCAAGAAAGCTAAAGTATGATACTACAGAGGGCCCAAAAAGCCCTCTGAAAGAAACTAAGGTGTAACAATATATGTGTACCAACCACATCTTGGTCTTAAAATACAAAGAAGGCTTTTAAAAGGCTGATGTTTCTCCTGAAACATTCTGAAAGGAAATAAAATAGATTGAGATACGAACTCATTCCTTTAATTTCACTATATCAGGATTCAGCTTTCAAGATAAAGAAATGCCATTCTCCAGAAATGAGCAGAAAAATAATTAGTAGACTGCTTATCGTACAGCCTACGTCTTCAGCCTTCCTACCAGCAGTACCTTCCTTTGCTCCCCACCCTTGTTTGGAAAGAAATAGCAATATTTGCCATGGCAATAACTAAATTCTGATATTTTTTAGGATTCCTCCTCCCCATCTGGGAACCGCCAGAGTGAACGGGTAAGCAATGCTTCCTTTCTGTACTGCCAGGTGCCAGCCCCAGTGCTTGGCAACTGCAGCACCTAAATTACATCTCCTCTGGGAACCTTAAGAAGTTCCAGTGTGGGACAGGAAGTCCTCAAGCACAAAGGGAATAAGGATATGGCTAAAGAGCTAGAGCACTGCTAGAAATCCCAGCTGATGCTCAGGTGTGCTCTTGAATCTCAAACTCACTCACACATGTGATAGCACCATTTACTTATTCAGGTCCTTGAGCTTTTAAAATCATTCCTTGACTACAAAGGGCTTCAATACCATGATTTGTCCAGCACTTAGAGTCTAAGTGCAACCCTTTGCTTTGTTGTGCTGTATGACTTACTTACAAAGGCTTCCATTTTCCTGTCATTCTTACATGGCACGTATTGTATTTATTCTAATGACACAGACTGAGAAATTGCTTTGTTGGAGATATAACTCTTTTAACTGTTGTATCCTAGAGAGTATCTCCCACCAAAAGAGCTATTATCAATAGTCATGAAAGGGGTGTGCTGTTTTATACAGAAAGACAGCAGGGATTTTTTTCTTTTTCTTGAACAATCCATGACAGAAAATTAAGGAATGTGAAGAAGAAAGGAGGAGTGTTTTTCTTCCACTCTGATCTTTCCAGTTTTTGGGGTTTGGTTTTTTCATGTAATTTCAATACATTTTTCCAGGATTTTTATTCCCCAGGAGGCAGCCAGTCAGGTGGACATGTAAGCATCTATTTTATTTATTATTTGCAGTTCCCTTCAAAAATGGTTGTACTATTTAAAAATTATCCCAATGAGTAAATGACACCAAACCATTTATTTCCTGGAATTTCTCATGATATCTCATCATGTCTTACAAAATCAAGTTACAAATCGTTTGAATTTTAAAAAAATTAAAATGTGTGTGTATAACAGCCCTGTTCTCCAGAAGCCATTTCAAACAAAAATAAATTGGGTCTTCTTTTTGCAGGGGTCATCTTCTCAAAGTGGTAGCTACTCCAGTGGACAGGTAAATACTAAATCTTTGTACTTATACTTAAAGTATCTGCCATGCAAAAGTTTGAGGCCTCATATTGTATTACAGCAATATTTGTGAACAAGATTGATTCATTCATCTTTACATATCTCTGTGTAAAAGTCCAAATGCAAGCACAGTAGTCGAACATACAATTCATGCATTAATTGATGTTTTAACAACAGGAAAAATAAAAGTAATAAATATTTGGCATTTATTTATATATTGTAAACATAAAGTAAGTGATTTTTATTTTTTTCAGGACTCATCCTCATCTGGAAGCAGCCAGTATGGTGGGCAGGTGGGAAACTTTTCTTCTTTGTTGTTATTCTGAGGGTTTTTTCCCCCAATGTACATACTTCAAGAAAATATTACCAGATTGGTAATACCTAAGTTTCCAGACCAGTTTGTGGTTTATTTTATCCCCATTAATCTTTCTACAGATAAAATTGCATTCCCAACCAAATAGGTCTTTTCAAGCATAGTTAAAAGAGTAAAAGACCATACTTTGTGTTTAAATGCATGTGTCAAAGAAAAATTTTTAAATGAGAATGTAACATTTATAGGGTTCACCTTCTTCAGGAGGCAGCCAGTCTGGTGGACAGGTATGAATTTCTTTCTATACAGTCTTCAGCTGGGATGGTATCAGGCACTCAAATTTACTTCTTTTATCTTTCTTTCACCAGAACTGTTTTCCTTCACCACTCTCCTTTTTGCCCAAAGCCTCAGCAGAGCATTGTTTTCTTTTGCCACATCATTTGGATATCCTGCAAGCCAAAGTAGCCAGTAGTAACTGTTTGGCATGTTTGGCATGTGTATCTCAGCTTCTGTACCTGCTTTGGTGCTAAACAAACTTCATGCATATTGAAAGTGGAAGTGAGACACTGAATTGTGAACTCCTGGGCACCTCTCAGTTAGTTTTATCTGAGTAGAAATCACCTATTTTCTATATCATCTGTAAAATGAAACAGTACTGAACATACTCCAGGTGCTCTGGCCTGTTATGGGAAAAAAATTACTTTCTGTGGTACTACTCAGAATTTTTTACTCATTCTTTCATGAGTAAAGTTTTTAAGGTAAAAATTATAGGTTAGAAAATCTGAAGATAAAAATATTAACATTTTGTTTCCCATCAGAGCAATAAGTGCAGAAATGGTTTCACAGGATGAAATAGACTCAGTTCTAGAAGTTGGATAGTTAAACTGTAGCTTTATGGTTTGTGTGCCTGGGATGGTAGAAGTAATTTGAGTTGTATCCATTACAGTCCTTTTGATATCTTAAATAATTTCTGCATTCCTTACAGGCTGGTTGTGATTGTTCTGGGGGAAGCTCTGGGGGAAGTTCTGGGGGAAGTTCTGTAAGTGCTATTCATTCAATATACATTTTTTTTAACTAAATTATTGAACTGGAAAATTATGTGAGATGCTATTTATTTCCATCTTCTTATTTGAATGTACTCTTAATTTTACATTCATTGTTCCTTTGGTGACTTTAGATGGTTCTGATATGGTAGGAGTTATTTCTCATTATGCCAGGATTCAGTGTTACAGAATCATTGAATCATTTAGGTTGGAAAATGCCTCAAGTCCAACCATTAACTCAGCATTGCCAAGGTCACCATTAACCATGTCCCTAAGGGCCACATGTAGGTGTCTTTTAAATACCTCTGGGCATCTTCATTCAACCCCTTCCCCAGAAACCTCTCCAGTGCTTAATAATCCTTTCAGTGAAGAAATTGTTTCCTAAAATACAACCTAAGTCTCCCCTGGAGCAGCTTGAGGCAATTTTCTCTTGTTCTATTGCTTGTTACTTGAAAGAGGGGACCAACCCCACCTGGCTACAACCTCCTTTCAGGGAGCTCTAGAGTGATAAGGTCCCCCTGAGCCTCCTTTTGTCCCAGCTGAACAACCCCAACTGCTCCTCACAAAGCTTGTACTCCTGACTCTCCACCAGCTCCGTTGCCATTTTTGGACACAATCCCACACCTCAATGTCCACCTTGTAGTGAGGGGCCCAAAAGTGAGCACAGGACTCAAGGTGGCAGCCTCATCAGTCTCCCCTCAGTACTGGGGGACAATCACTTCCCTAGTGCTGCTGGCTGGCCATGTGATTTCTGATAAAAGCCAGGAAGCTCCAATGTTGCATTTCTGAGCAGTGATGTCAGCTGACATACAGAATTTACAGAGATGTGTGCCTCTTCTCAAAAACCCCAAAAAGATTTCATTAAATAGTAGAATTAATTGACAAAAGGTCTATCATGAAAGAAAGCTAAAATAAAATCAAGCCTATGAAGGTGCCAATCATAAAAATTTGTATCAAAAACCAATGTTTAAAAAATTTAAAACATAAGCAAACCCAAAACCTGAAACTTCTCACTCGTGCTTTTAAGTCCATATGAAATTATTTAAGGAATATGAAATAGGGTAATCCCTGCTTTCCAAAGCAAATCATATGTGTTCATCAGCATGTAGCATGTAAAGGACATTCCTGTACCTTGGTTAATACTCTTTTTTCTTAGACAATGAGTTATAGGTAGATTCAATATGACACCTCATGATTTCTGATCTTCTGGGCCAAAAAAGGCTATTTTTTCTTTTGCAAATTGATAGAAGTAAGTGAAGTGTAAGTGTAATTAATTTCAGGCTGTGCTATTCTTCCTTTGAAATGTCATAGAGCAGACATTCTAAGGTTTTGTCTCATTTCTAGTTTATGACCAAAGACAAAGGCTAATTTTTCTTTTCTTTTTTTCCTTTGCAGGCCGGATCCCCTACTTTAGTCAGAAGTGATTCCTCTGCAAATGTAAGCAATGTTCAGCACCTTTAAAGTGTGTCCTCAGTTTGCTTTATCAATATGATGGCTAGAGAGGATAAAGAGTCAGTGCCTAATAGAAGTCAAACACTTGTGAAAATAACCTCCTTTATTTACAACTAAAAATACACACATGACATTCTTTTTAATTGTAACTAAAAAATGCAACAGGACATTCATGCAGTGGTCCCAGTTTCTCTTTCCATTTGAAATAGTTTTCATTCAAAGAGAAGCCTTACAACAAAAAATGTCACAAACACAAGTAGATACCAGTATAAAATTTTACTATGGGAATCAATTCCATTGGCTTCCTTGGAATTATGTAAAAAAGTCCCCCCAAAGACATGGATTTATGTGATTGATTCTTCTTAGATCATTTACAGCAAGAAAGTTTAGTATTAGTATTTGTGTACTGCTATCTTTCAAGAAGTTTTGCTTCAAAGTATTTCTTTTAGAGCAAAATAACTGGTGGGTTTGGTGTTTGCTTTATTCCCCAGGACTCATCTTCTTCTGGAGGCAGCCACTACAACAGCCAAGTAAGCATTCATTCCAAAAGGAGAGCCAGTTTGCCACTTCTGAAAATGATTGTTAATTCATTCACTCAATTAAATTCAGTTTTCATATGGGATCTGGGTAAAAAGATATTAAATTTATCATTGAGTTAGATATAGACTAAAAATTCTAACAATGGGGTTTTTAGCAAATACTGACCTTGTTTTGGGAAACTTGCAAAATAAAGCTCACAAAAAAAGGTATCTGGGAAAATAATAAATCAAAGTGCATAATTTTATATTTCTATTGGACATAATTCCATCATGGAGAAAAACAAATTTAATCCCCCCTCTTTAAAGAGACCTCTTGTTGTATGAGGTTTCAGCAGTTTTTCTTAGTTTGGTTTTCAGAGTCCTGTTAAGTAGCCAATATTTCACTCCTAACTCTGGCCCAGAATTCAGCTTTCCAAATTTAAAAAAAATGCCATCCTCCAGAAATGAGCAGAGAAAGAACTGTAAAGAATGCCACTTTAACCTTCCCAACATGTCACACAAACAAAGCACTATGTCTTTGCCTCCTACCCTTGCTAAGGATATCAGGTGTTTTCCTAACTTACCTTGCTCAACTTAATTCTAGTTATTAAAGCATTCCAAAAGTCCTGGTCAGCTGTCTTCACTCTTGTCTTGCTCCCTTGTTCCTGTTGTCCTAGCAGAGTCATGTTTTGATTTAAGGGAATCCGACTGCAGGTAATTCACTCATCTTCTATTCTTTACAGGATTCATATTCCTCTGGAGCTAGCCAGTATGGAGGACATGTAAGTTCTTACTTTTAATATATATATATTATAAAATATTTGACTCATATTAAGGAACTCAATTTACTATATCAAGAAAATTGACAGTGGTCTATACTCTCTAGTAATATTGTGAATTCAAGGAAGGCAAAAACCAGAGTTTATTCTGGGATAATTGCTCACATTCAAATAACAAAATATAGATAGTGTCTTTGCCATTTCTTTCCACAAATTAGATATTCAGAAATAAATAATTATCAATTTTTTTCCAGGAGTCATCTTCTTATGGAGGCAGCCAGTATGGTGGACAAGTAAGCATTAATAGTCCCCATTTTTGTATTTTATTTATTGTCCACCTGACTGTCTATCTTAGCTTTAATTTAATCTAAAATATTTTCAGTAAATCTTTCTCTGTAGTGTTCTGATGCTAGTATAATTTTAAAAAAAGTTCAGATGAAGATCATTATCTAAGGCTAAGAAAAAACATAATATGAAATACATTGTTGACTCAATTGACTCCTGAAATTTGCAGGACTAGATATCATGTCTCTCTGAAATAAACCAGTACTTTATGAAGCTAACCAGAATTTTTAAAGCCTCTATGAGGCTATGAAATGGGTGTGAAAAGATTTCAGTTTCCATTGTTTTTTATTTTTAGGGTTCACCTTCTTCAGGAGGCAGCCAATATGGTGCACAGGTGAATATTCTTCCCCTGTAGTGTTTACTACTTATCCAAGAGATTTGGTAGTTCTCTGGGTAAAAGGACATTTTAAGGAGGTTGGGGTTTGATTTGTGGGTTTCTGTCCATTTTTATCCAATTTGTTAAGTAGACCGTGGTTATAAATGTGATGCCAAGCTACAGAAGACTTTTTAAGACTTTTTAAGATGGAATTTCTGATGCATCATGGTAAATGCAGATGAGCCTCGCTCATTTTGGCACAGTGGTTCAGTCCACTCACAGTTGTGGAGGGAAGGAAACCCCTTCATATGAAGCACAGTTTAAAGGAGTTCTATGACATGGATATAGAGATCATTTCGTTCTTTCTTGTTCAGGGTTCACCTTATTCAGGAGGGAGCCAGTATGGAGGACAGGTGAGAATCTCTTCCTGGGTAGTTGTTACTCTAACACAGTTTCTACATCAAAACTGTAGAATATATTGACTGAGAAAAATATTGATTTTATATTGACTGAAAAAATATTTTGTGGAAACCCTGTTTTTCTGATAACAGATAGGTATCTAAAGATATATGATCTGAAGCAACACAAAAACTACAGTGATCTGCTGCTTCTGTTATATTAAATGCAGTTCTGTCTTTTTTCTACCCTCCAACCTGTTGTCAAGGTTTCTTAGCTCTAATAGTAAGGTGTGGCTGGAAGCAGATTCAACCCTCCTCTACCTCATTTCCTTCAGGAAAATGCAGTATCAGAATTGATATCTGAAAATAGGTTTAAATAGGAAGAGGGGAGAAGGTGAGGAGTTACTAAGACTCCTCATGCCCCTGTGAAATGAAAGATGACAGAGTTCCTAGTGCTGCCTGGAGGTACAGCCTCTTATATGGAGTGATACATAAAGCAATAGGCCATAATTTTTCATTGTGCAACAGAGGAAAAAAAATAGTGTTTCTTTAAAAAGTTCTTAAAGAGGCTTTTTGATTTGAGAAAAAATTGGCACCTTTGCTACAGGGTCCATCTTTCCCAGGAGGCAGCCATCACAGAGGACAGGTGACAATTGTTTTTCTGTTTATGGAGTTTTTTTTCCCACTGTTCAACTTTTTTTTTTTTTTTTTAATTTGAGTATTTTTTTAAAGGGCTGTCTTACAGCAAAATAGTGTTTAGGCTGAATAGAAATGTTTCTGCTGTGTCAGCCCACTCACATAAGCAGAGCATAGAAGGCTGCTGTGAGCACACCATCCAGGGCAGCAGCACTACTCACACCTGCCTGAAGCTCACTTTGATTCAAACCTCACTGTTCTTTTTAAACAGCAGCCACTGTAAAGGCTTTCAGTGGACTTCAGTATGGTTATAAAGTAAATGTTCATGTCCCTGTGGCACCTAAAACCAAGGAAGACAAATAAAAGTGTGTGTTTTCTGTGACAGGTCATAAGTTAAAGAATGTGCAACAAATATAAATGCTTTTTCATTTCTTTAGGGTATAGCTTCTTTGGGAAGCAGCCAGTATAGTGGACAGGTAAAACGTCTACTTTCATATTTGCAGTTTGAGTACACAGTTCATCAGGAAAACAGACAGTACTTTTTGCAAAAAAGGAACATTCTAAGATAGAATAGCTTTAAGCCAGACTGAAGGAAGATTGCTAAGTATGAGTCTGTCTGGTATATCAGATCATGTTAACAGCAAAAGATACAGGGGCCTGTGACACTGCATGGAAATGTTTCTTCAATATATCATGGTTTATGCAGCCAATTTTTGTGTTATGTTTAAATAGAAGCAATTTGAAAGACTGACAACCACAGAGAACAAGTGAGAATGTTACCCAGTGTCACAGAAGTAATAAAGTTACTCATTTCTTCCAGGGCTTTTCTTCAGGAGTCAGACAGTCTGGTGGACAGGTATGCTTTTCTTTCTCTGTACTGTTCAGTTCTGCTAGAATCATATACTCACAAATTGCTTTGTGTAGCTTTCCTTCACAAGAACTTTTTCCCTTCCCACATTTCATCCAGACTGAATGTGGAAAGTGAGACACTGAACAGTGAGCCCCTGGCCACCTCTTACAAAGTTTTATCAGAGTAGAAGTTACCTAATAGGCCTCCACTGGAAGTCATCTAAAGAGCACTGTATGTATCCATAGGATTGTAGAGTTCCCTGAGTTGGAAGGATCCATCAGGATCATCGAGTCCAACTCCTGGCCCTGTGCAGGACAGCCCAAGAATGACACCATGAGCCTAAGAGCATTGTCCAAATGCTTCTTGAATTCTGATAGGCTTGATGCTCTGGTCTCCTCAAGGGGAAAAAATCTGTATTACTACTCAAAATTTTTTACTTATCCTTTTGTGAGTAGGTTTTTATTGTAAATTTTAAAAGATAAGTTAGAAGATTCTATTTTAAAATTTGATCAGTATGTGCACAGATAGCCTAAAAGGGCAGGGGAGAGATAAAGAAACTTCCTTTTTAAATGGATCTTAATAAGTAGATAAGCAGTGTTTTATAGTCCATTTTCTTAAAATAGCAGCATGTGAGTTTGATTTACTAATTCAGAGGCCGATCCCAATCATAGACCCAGGAAAGTAAGTTTGGTTGTGTTTTGTACAGGGTGGGTGTGTGTGCCCCGGTGGAGGTCCAGTAAGTATTGTCTTTCTATATTTTTCATAGTATGTACACATACTGGAAAATTCCCAAGGAACTACATTTCTTGAAATAACTCTGTCCGTGAAGTTCTATGTATGATGAAAGCTTTTTCCACATTATGCTAAAATGAGCAACTTTGAACCTGCTAAGGCAGAAATATTAAGTGACTTGCAACCATAGTATTGCATTCAAAACTAGCTACTCAGTTTGTAAGAGAGGCCAGGGTCTTTTCTAAGGATCTGTTTCCCAAATATCTCATAGTGTACCTGCTGGGTTTTGGACTTTGCTCTTATGATAGTTATTAACAGTATGATTGAACTAGTGAAACTTAGGTTGAAATCTTAGCTCCAGATGCTTTCAGAATGGAGCAGGGAAACATATTTGGAAAATTTAAAACTATTTCCAGTTTTCTGTCTAATAAGTATATTTCCTATTTCATTGTAAATTCCTGGGGAAAAAAAAACAACAAAACAAAAAACCCCAAACACAAAAAATAACTGCCCCTCACTACTTTACTGAGATAAAGTTAATTTACTTCTGAAGGAGGGTTCAGTTACCTGTTTTTTCTCAGTACAGTCAAAATTGCTTGGATCACTACTTCTCTTTTTTGGTGTGTGTAATCAAGCAAAATGATATGCCCAAGTATATAACCCAGGGCATGTATGCCAATTTTGAGAATCAAAAGTGTTGAAAACAACATCTAGATTAGAATTTTTATAAATAGAAATTATACAATAATAATACTCATATACACATTATATATATACACATACCTAGTACTTGACATATAAATCAAGATGAATCAGAACAATAATAAGCAGTGTAAATGATTTGATGATTGCAATATGAACTCAGTGACACTGAAGTTAATACAGATTAAACATTGCTGTTTCTGTTGAATGCAGGGCTCTTTCGCAGGAAGCAACTACCATGGTGGACAGGTAGGCAGTTTGTCTGTAACATTTACACAGATTTGTTCCTCAGGAATAAACATGCCTAGGTTGTCATATTTGCCAGAAGCCATTAAATATTGAGTTCTGTTTAGTCACAGAGATAGGTACAATAATTCCAGAGAGTGCATGGGGCTTTTATTCAATCACTCTTGACATTTCAGTTATATCCTTCTACATACAAGAGCCAAGATTTTACTTTCTAGTTATAAAAAAACTTCTTACCTTAAAAAATTACTGAAGAATCATTCACAGGGTTCATCTCACTGCATAAACCACCAATATGATGTGTGGATAATTAGTCATTTGCCACTGCATTAGTAACTGTGTAAAGTTCTTCCAGTTAATCAGTGTCATGAGTGTTGTTTATGTTAGGTCCAGGATATGTTTTGCCATTTAAAATTTTTGATGCTATTAAAAAATATTTATGAAAATTTTGCATTCTTTTTACAGGGTTCATATCCTGGAAGCAGTCAGTATGGTGGACAGGCAAGCAAATTTTATTTGTTTTCAAATCTTCTTTCTACTTGCAATTTATTATGTGAAAAATATCATGCAGTACATATATTGACAGTTTTTAGGGTCATTTTACTCCTAATAAATATTTGAAAACAGGGACTTGTCAGTAGCTGGAGTTTACTCAAAATGGAGTAGCACAAACAAATTTCCATGTAAAGAATATTTTAATGAACCCTTTTTATATTTCCACTAAATACTCGGAAAATCTGGTAGAGAATAATCCAATAGATACTGCTTTCAAAACATAAATTCTGGTGTGTTGCACACAGTAACACTACTTTCCTCTTCAGCTTCAACTCAAGACTCAGTTAAGTGTGTACCTTATGCACACTGTCACTGATTCAGAAATGTTACTAGTGCAAATAGCTGACAGATGAAATTAGTAACTCATAATATGGAGCTTGCTTTTCATTGGTATTACTGTCTTTGCAATGTCTTACTCTACCATACTAAAAAAATTAATTTCTTTTTGCTCCACTGGCAAGCATTGGAGCTCAGTATCACTCTATTGAAAAGATAATCTCATGTAGAATGGAGAGGATTCTTAACAGCTGCAAATCAATTTTTTTTTTCCAAACTACCTGTTTGGTTAATTTTTCGTTAATATAGTTAATAGTTAATATTTGGTAATATTAACAATGTTTTTTATAATAATACACATGATGCTCTCTGAATATGTCTTACATAGTAGAAAATCACAAATAAAGTTGATTTTTTTTCCTCTTGAATAGAGCCACATGTAAGACACTTTTGATTCATTTATTTATGTAACAGAAAAATCTCAGCAGGTGTTTTGTGACTGTTTGCCCAATTTACTACTTTCAGCTGTTGAAGAACTTAGAGGCATTAAGTGACAAGTCTTTCACTGCATCTTTTTAGACTAATATACTTTCCAGATTATGACTAAGGTCTCCTGTCAAAAGTCCTGTGATGTTTCATTCTGCATTAAAAAAAATAAAATAAAATAAAACCTGATGTTAATTTTCTGTGGTTTTTTTTCATAGGGATCTTATCCCTCAGGAAGCAGCCAATATGGGCAGGTGAGTATTCTCTTTCCATCCCATCACTTCTAACTCTTTTCTAAACATACTTTCTACATCAGGTCAGTTACTTGATGCTGACACATACATTAATTTGGCCATTTTATTAAGTTTAAGCAGTGGAGATAATGCAGATCAAAGTGGTTTCAGTAAGGTGAATGAAAGATTTGGTTACAATGAGTTTACTGATCTATAAAATATTCCTTTGAACATGCTATAGTTGCCAGGCTGTCTTTCATAACACTGCTTTCATGATTCAAATTGCCATTGTTGGGATGTGTAGTACAGAGTGTAAATTTTAGGTACCCAATTTACCTTTTTTTGTTCAAAGAACACCCAAATAAGCTTGTCCTAAGTATTGCAGAAATTGTCTCAAGACAGTGATAGAAGATTTTTTCATTCAATTAATACAAGTTTGATTGACTTCTTACAGGGCTCATATCCTTCTGGAGGCAAACAATATGGTAAACCAGTAAGTACAAAACATTCAAATTTATCTTTCTCTTTTCTTATACACCTGTTAAAAACCCTGTATCTGGTTAGTTATGGACTAGACACTTTTCTGAGAATTACTTTAATATGACAATTATCAAACAATTTACTTATCTGGGATACTCTCAACAAATGCAAACACATTAATTTTCACACAGTTTTAAGACAGCACTTTACTATGTAGCTGAATTTCTAGTAATCAAAGAATGAGGCCATTAGATTTGTGTGTGTAAGGAACTTCTGAACAGCTATTTCTGTTTAAATTTATAAAAATCATACACTTTGTGCTTGGAGCACAGATTTTCATTGGTTTTGTATGCATTTGTCTTAAGTATTTCTGTCTTACTTTGAAGAAAACACTTTCTTTTCAAAGGAAATAATAGAGTTGCCATTTCACTATGCATATTTTTCTACCATTTCAGACTACTCCTTTTACTTTGTAATTTGGACCTCACTCTTGCCATTCAATGGCAGTTGATACAAATGTTTTAGCTTATCTCTTATAGAAAAGATGTACTTGTTATCAAAAATTGGCCATAAATGTTACATTTTCTAATACATGAATCCTTAAGGTGAGAGATTTTCTGTATCTATTTGATGGCATTTCTTAAAGACTTAATGCTTGTAACATTTCCTGTTGGCAATGCCATTCAAATAAGCAGAGCCACTTCACCAGAAAACTGAATAAGATGCTTTCAGAACATCTAATTTTTCTATACTCACTTTTTTCAACTACCTTTCTTACTAGAATTTTCTTTAAGTAAGGGCCTCTTATCATTTGCCTTTTTTTGTTGGTGGTGTCTTTTTTTCCCCCCAAATATAATGATAGACTGATACCAGGAGAATTATTGTTTAATTGGACTTTATTATTTTTTCCATTCTATATGTTAAACACAACTATAAAATTCTTTTTTCTTGAGGATTTTGTGTTAAATTGTCCAACCATAACAGAAAGATGTTAAATATTTGTATTTTAGATGAGGTTTTGCCTCGGTTTTTTGAATGACTCTATATAAAACAGTGTTCATTCTTCTGTGGTCTTTAATTCCAGATAGCAAGAATATTTAAGCACAAATAGACTCAGAGTCAAAAACAGGTATCTTTTTTCAGGGTTCCTCTTCCTCAGGAGGCAGTCATCAAGGAAAGCCAGTAAGGATATCCTTCTTTCAGTATTCCACAGCCAAATCAGAAATAGGGATTTTGGGTTTTAAGATAGATAACAAGAATGAAGGTGAAATTTTAAATTATGTTACAATGGTAAATGTATGAGAAAAATTACCAATAAAAATTGGAATATTTTGTTCAAACTGGAACCTTAGGATGAGGCACCATTTATGACTCCCATAGCAAAGTTTTGATATACTCTCTTACTTACTCATAGGAACATGTTTGGGTCATTCTAATAAGAATGATGTATTAAATATCAGGGTAATTGTTTCAGTTTCCAACTCTGTAGTTCAAAACAAGACACATTGCTTTGGCCCATTCCTCTGAAATCCTCATACAATAAAAAGGACATAGCTGTGCTTATTTGAGACAATCCAATTAAAATAGGGGGGGAAAGTGCAGTGAAAACAGTAAAATCAAAATCACTATCAGACCTGCTAATATCCAAGGCATTTTCAAGATTGCTGTGTGCTCTCTGGATGATGTTCACTGCAGCCTTGTGTGACAAAATTAAATGGTTCATAATTATTTTACAGGGTGGTTCTGGCTCAGGAAGCACTTACTCTGGGAAACCGGTAAGAACACTTTCATCACAGCATTTTCATCTTCTTTTCTTGGTAAACAAAGAAACCTGGGTGGTGGCTAAAGAAATTTGGGGATGATTTGGTCTGAAGAGGACATTCTGTATTAATATTAGTTCAATCTTCCTCTTGAACAACTTAAAACCAAACTGTGGGTTAAGCTATCAAAACCTTGTTGACCACAGGAAAAAACTGTGTTCAAAACCATTGGCTGGGAACACTTCTCTAAATTTATTTATTTGTTTGTTTTCAGCAATCACCTTACTCAGGTGGCAGCCAAGTGGTAAGAACTTTTCCTCTTTGTAGTTTCTACTGGTGTCTTCCTATAAATGTCACAGAAAACTGCATTCTGTCAAATTTCCTACATCTGGATAAATATTTGAGAACAATGTGCAACATAATAAATAAAACAGTCTTAACAAAAATGAAGAGAAGTGGGACCACATAAGTGCTTTATACTTTTGACCCTGACTATGACTGAAAAACACGTGTTAATATAAATGTGGCACACGATCTTTTGACATCAGAAGTGTCTATATAAAAGATGGGGCAAATAGAAAAAGATTTCTCAGAAAAATTCTATTCTTTTATAATAGCAATATAGCAAACTATTTAGGAATGGATTTATCAAATTTCTTTCTCTTTTTTTTTTTAATAGAGCTCTGCTGGGAAACACTCCACTTCCCAACTCCTGATGTTATTCAGTGTTTTGAGTGCCTTTGCTCTCTCTGCTGCTGTATCAAAATGGTCTATATGAACTTCTGAAGTGTTACTTGACATCCTAAACACAGATTACATTCCATATTATTAGATTACTTAATGTAAGAAAAAAAAGTACCGTTAAGTTAAATTGGCAGATGCTACTTGGCTGTTATGTTGCATGTCTAGCTGGTATGCCATTCCCCTCAGTAGTTTAATTCTGGTTTTAGTCATTAGTAGATATCATTAGTTGTGTCCGTGTTTTAGGCATCATTTTAAGAGAGCATATTGTACCCTACCTATATGATTTATTTCCAATAGGGAATGCGATGAACACCTACCTGAAATGATTGGGGTGACAAACGATTACTTAGGAAATATTTGGTTATTAACCAAAGTGGACAAGGTGAGATAAATTATTGTATATGCAAACTGAACACTGTGCCTGGTAATCATCAAATAAGATAAGGCTAACGTAAACTTCTGATAAGCAGTTCTCCATGGGACAGAAGAAAAGATGCTGGAGTAGTATCAGAGTATTGATTTTAGTCTTTTGTAATCAAATGCAAATTCAATATGGAGATTGCAAAGAAAAAAAAAAACTGCAAAAACTCCACAGGACTGAAGTGTTGTGGGGTTAATTAAAGTTTATTCATTAGAAAAATGAAACAGCTCAAAGAACATTATGAACTCCATTCAAACCAACCGCAAATACCTGGAGTTCTGTGGAGAAGCATATGAGGCAAATGTTCCCCTGATTAAGCTGATAAACCAAAATCTGCTGAAAAAGAAAGCCTTTTTCCTTGAAGGAAAATTCATAAAACTAGTATCATCTTGGCTCCTATTTCCAAGTATTTAGTCTAACCTGTCTATCTGAAAGGGTCATTTCAAGAGTGATGCATACATCTGCAGGCAGGCACTTCAGTGCGCTCGCTGAAATACCACGGCCCATTTTTGAGTTCACAAAGCAGTTCCACACCTTGCAGCAAACTGTTCCGGAGCTCTCAGAGACATCTTCTGTTTGGTGTTAACAAAGAGCATTCGCCTAAAGCATATTTCTAATGAATGTGTTATTGAACATGTGCCTGCTATTAAAATTACCAGTATTAGTAGCGTGCTTTTCTGTCACGGTTTACAATTGTAACTGGTGGGAGAGGTTTCCATTCAAGTTCTCCTACCGACTTCCGCGGGGCCAGGATTTCACCCGGTTTTAATGTGCAGCACTACCCTTTGCCAACCATCGCTAAACCAACCTGTAATTGAAGCACAAAGTTATGCCTATATACCATCTTCAAAATTTCGTGGACAATTTGTTTCTTCGGCCAACACCAACGTTCTGTTTGATACCTTAATTCGAACCAGCCCTGCCATTCTCTAATAAATTTGTGACGGGTTTCATACAAAACGCTCGTGTCAGTGGCTGCCCAAGTTCCCCGTTCATGGTTTGGGCGGAGGGCGGCCCGGGCCGCAGGGACTGCAGGCTCCGGGAG
>WEIU01000043.1:65542-76157 GCA_013389925.1 Aegithalos caudatus | reverse complement strand
CTTTTTAAAAAAAAAAAACTAAATTTAATAAAAAAAAAAAAAAAAAAAAAGGAATATTTATGGAACAGAACTTCCCTCTGAGGAATGTAGTTGTGTTGCAGAAAATGACATTACTTGTGTGTCATCCAGCACAGGGAAGAGGGCAATGCATGCAAAAAGTAAGAAAAGCTTAGAAAGAAGTCTTATAAACAGGTTCTGTGAGTTAGCTCTTACTCCACCTTCCAACTGTGTTTTTCCTTTGTTGACAGCTTAGTGTATTTCTATAAGTGTAGCATCAGCACTAGGTTCATATTTCATTGGAGAAATACGACAACACCATCCTGTTTCTTTAATCTGTTATCCTGATTTCAGAGCAAACACCCAGGAAGTGTGTACATACCTGTACCACTGGAATGACACAGAGGCAGACCCAATCAGTGTTTATTTTCCAGCAGATCCCATATGGAGAATTTGAGTAGTAGCACAGAAAATTTAGGCTTTGCCTTTGGCAGTTTTGAGAGGCTGGTTGTCTACTTCTGTGTTGGGCTTTGCATTTTAACTAACACACAAATGCCTTTTATTTGCTTGAGCAATGTTAAACTGATTAATCATAAAATGGTATATGACCTAAGAAAAATAACTGCTGTAACTTGTTTTTTTTACTCTAAAAGACTGTCAGCAGTGAAAACATTTCACAGCTAGGCTGGGAGGAATTTAATTCATGCGATGACCTCACTGTGAAGATTTAGAGCACGATACTAGTTAGTTTATTTTTATTTTTTTAAATTCAACTTTAGTTGTGACAGAGTGTGGAGGAGTGAAGAAGTAGTTGCCAGTAGAGGTTATTTTTGTCAAATGTTTTGGTGAATTTAACCTACTTTTTTGTTGTGAGACTTGCTGGAATTTACTGCTAATTTTTTTTTTTTTTTTGTCTGTCATCTACTTTTTCAGATAATGTTGGGTGCTTGGAGTTTTTCATATAAGCTTCTCTGATACTCCTTGTAGTTCTGATTTTGAGTCCTTCCACAAAGATTTTGAGTCCTTTTACGAAGTTAAGAATAGAATCAGATCATAAACTAATCCTTGATTTTGCACAGGATTTTGCAGTGGTAGATACTTAGCAGCTGAAAACCTCAGAAGTTTATGCCATCAGATCTTTAAAAAACAAAATTTAAGGTTAAGAAAAGTTCCAAAATCTTATTGCTCTGTAGTAAAGTCTGATAAATATCAAGGAGTTTTGGTGTGCTGTTTATTAAGTCAAATTGATTTTGGCCTAATTTCATCTGCAAATATTAGAATTTACCAGTATTTTAGGAGGGAAAGTGTAGGGATGAAATAAAAATAAAATGTAAAATATTAAATTTTAGCCTGAGTTGGAGGTATTACAGAGGGAGATAAAAATCTACAAGTCAGAAATTTATTCATTTTTTAATTTGTATTATGAGCTGGAAATATGTGATTTTCCACTTTAAAAAATCTGCTTTCTTTGAAGAGTTATTCTTTAGACTTTGCACAGTATGGTACTTTGAGCTGTGAGTATTACTTCCTGAATAGATTGCTTTGCTTTGCTTTGTGTTCTGAAAACCTTTCCAGGGTCCTTCTCCTTTTTACTTTCCAGAAGAACAGCTCTTCACATAGAATCCATCTATTTTATTCACCTGTGTGTACTGAATGTAAATGTTACATGGCTGCAAATCCCACCTTGGCTTCCTGCATATTGGCTCCTCTACAGGCTGCTTTCCACGTCCAGGGCTGCAGGTGTGTCCATGGCACACTGAAGAAATGATGCAGAAGGGACTGATTATTTTTTTTTTAACATAGACTAACAGAAGAGAAAAAGAATTATCCCAGTGCCTGAGATGAGTTATTTAGGATTATAGTCAGAGAACTCCAGGTCCTTAGCACACCCTGCTGTAAGATACAGTTCAAAAGACAGAGTTCATGTCACCACTCAAGTTCCAGTCCTTGAATTAGCAAACCTATATCTGAATTTTCAAACAGATGCATCCTGCAGAGTACCCAGTAGTGCATCCAAAGCCCAGTAAGAAACCTAAGTTATAACCCTGCACAGGAAATGCAGGGGGAACTTCAATGTCATTGTTGGTTTAAGACAGTCCAGGTGTACTGAAGACAATAGTTCATTTGTTCTGTGACTGCACAGGCTCTTGCTGTAGGGGTGGCAGGAGCTCAAGGCTACAAGTGAGCACTTACACCTCGGATAGTCACCTGTAAATCTAAAGGTGCTGTGAGACTGCAGTTGAAGACAGTTCAACTCTTTAAAGTTCAGTATTTTGCTCCTTTTGTGGATTGTTCCCAGTTTGCATAGAGGTCTGTGAGCTGATAAGCAGGTCTTTTGAAAGAGAAGGGACCAGGAGAGCTGATAGGGTGTTCCGTGTGCTTAGGAGAGAGTGGTTGTATAATGGGCACATGTACATTGCAGAACTCTAGTTCCTGTTCTGTGAACCAGCTTGTAAATACAGCATGAAACTTCACACACTTGCTGCTCTTGTTGACCACTGACAGGACTTTTAACAAATATCCTTAGTTCAGCTGTCATGCTGACACTTAGCTTCCATTCTATGTGAACTTCTGAAACTTTGAAATGCATTAGTGACGTACAGTAAGGAAATATTTTCTGCTACTGCCTTTTTGAAATACACTGTCTGGGGAAAGTTCCCTTTTTTCTCATGACTACTGAAGAAGACAAGACAGAAGCTAAAGTTAATGTTGTGGTATGCATTCTTTATGGCTTTGCTGATGGGCTTATCAAAGTGTTGTGCTTGTTGATTTATTTTCATGCTGATTGCTTTGGTACTTGCTTGTTAACAGCATACTAGTGATTTACTTTTAAAAATACATTTTAAGCTGCTTTATAAATAGATGATTGTATTTTAGCAAAAAAATTACTGTGAGGGTTATTTTTAGTATTATGACCTGTTTAGAAGGTTGTAGAATTGATACCTGATGATTTTGAACATTTGTAAAACCCTTTGTCATTTTCCAGGCTGACAGAATACAGAAATTTGGGTCTGAGTCAGGAGGGATATGTGTATTACCATTATTTGTATTTTTCTCAGAAGCATTTTGAAAACTAAAAAAAAAAAAAAAAACAACAAAAACCCAAAACAAAAAACCCAAACAAACAAACAAACAAAAACCACTCAACAAACAAAAACTTAAAAATTTACAGTTTTGAAGACTTATTTATCTGTAGGTGTGCTTTTGTGAAATTCACTTGTTTCTGTCTCTACAATATGTTGCTCTTTATTTCCAGTTTTTCAGGTCTGAATACTAAAACATGAGGTAGATGGAAGCAGTGAAAGAAATTGTTTGTTCAAGCTGGCTCACATAAATTAAAACTCAGTTTCCTCTAATATCATAGGCAAGCCTTTTAGTGAAATTCACTTCTGTATCTTCTCTCTGTAGGTTTTGGGGTTTTTTTCCTTTACCTTTCTCTCCCTCTGTCTTCTTTGTGTTGCTGGTACTTCTCCAGAAAGCTTGATCTCTGAACGTGCATGTCCTTCATCCCTTTGCAGGAACTGTTCTTTTTCTCCTCCTTGTTCTTAGCTGTAGCAAATGTATTCTTCAAAGCTGTTGTTCTTCAACTCAGTTTCATTGTTTAGGTTGTGTAATTCCACAGTTAACATCCTCATGTAATAGATTATTCCACCAGAACCAGTGGAAAACAGCAAATCCTGAGCATTGTCTGCATCTTTCTTCTCCTTCATAGTTTATATTTCTGTCTAAATCATATTGCACCATGCAGTTGCATCTTTAGTATTTGTTTCTTCAGAAGTTAAATGAGATTATAGTTCATACAAAAGTATCTCCTATTAAGATTCCTTAATGGGACCTTGTGTGTCTCTTCCTCAGTTTCTGTATTCTGAAATTTTTTTCATCCTCATTTGGCAGTATGCTTTTACAAATATTTTTACAATGGCATGATTTTAAGATAAAAAATTTTATTGTGTAGGACACAAGTGTGTACTTCCTATCTTTGTGGCTGTTGATAATTCACTCCTGTTTGCAGGTTGCTGTCTTTAAAGTGTCAGAGTCGTATAGGTAGTAATTTGACTTTGAATACTTGACTGGAGAAAATCTATAAATGCTTAGAGACAAGATACGGGCAAGTCAGAAATATTTGATGAGGGTAGCTCTCCAAATCTCTACAAAACCAGCAATGAAATGCATCTTGAGCTAGAGCAATGCAGTCAGCCAGAAACTGCTTCAGTTTTAACCACAAATATTTCGAGGTACCAGCACATCCTTGAGCAGCGTGGACAAAAGTGCACAGTTAATGAGTCAGGAGTTGTGTGCCTGCAGGTGTAAAACACGGGGACAGCTCTGCCATGTGCACCCAGTGAGTGTGCTGTGTCTAGACTTCTGACAGAAAACCACATGCATTGTCTTAGCTTGTTACTCTTCTTTAGCTTGTAAACATGGTTGTGAACTTCTAGTTATTGATTTGATTTGACTTTGGCATTATATAAATGGCTCTGTTTTTTAATAAGTGGGCAATGAAGGGAGTAGAAGTTAATCTTTTACAGAAAGCATTAGTTTCTGTGTATGGAAGTTCTTTATATGAAGCATAGCAAAAATTATGTGATACTCTGAGTAGCAGCAAGCTTTTTTAAAATTTCCTTGTCATATTTTGTGCTTGCAAAATGAAAATTACTGTCTCAATTAGTCTTCTGCAGTAAGTTAATCCTTTAAATTAGTGACAAATTGCAAAGAAAACTGCATCAACTTGGTGGAAGTTCCTGGCAGAGATGAGGATGGTACAGCTTTACTAACATGAAATTTGTGGTAGTCAGTGCAGCCTGAGAAAGGAGTTGCAGTCACCTAATAATCTATATTCAATGATTTTTTTCTGAGCAGGATAATCAGCAGGACAGGTTTAGTGCTGCCTCCCCTAAAGCTTCTCCATCCCATGTCTTCCTCACTAATTCTGCTTTCCCACAACTCTCCTTTCTCTTCTTTGCTGGGCACACCCCTCATTCTCATTTAAAGCAGCCCAACCCTCACCCTTCTTTTGCTGGCACGGTGTCACCTGGCAAGGCAGAGACTGCAACCTGACAGACTTGGGAGAGGTGGAAGAGTGGGAAGATCTCTTTATTCTGGGAACAGCTCATTGCAGCAGCAGTACTGGGCATTCTGTACCACAGCAGAAAGCACCTTCACCTTGAAAATACCTTCTGAGCCTTCACCCACATAAAGATATCGGTGATTCCCAATATCTGCAATATTACCTTTGGGTTTGTTTCTTTTTTTCTGTTTCAGAAAGGAAAAAGCCAAGAAATGTCTGCCAATTTAAAGTACCTTTCCTTGGGCATCCTGGTTTTTCAGACCACAAGTTTAGTGTTGACCATGCGCTACTCTCGGACGCTGAAGGAAGAAGGACCTCGTTACTTATCCTCTACTGCAGTAGTTATTGCTGAACTTCTGAAGATTTTGGCCTGTGTTCTATTAGTCTACAAAGACAGCAGTATGTGTCACATTTTGCACCAAGTAATTTTCCTAATCAATAAGCTGTATTGTAGTGGCAACTGCAAAGCAGCCATGTGAGTACAGGCATACAACAAAGCATTTCCCTTCTCCTTGTGTAAGAAATAGTCTTGGAAAGACAATAATCATACTGCAGGATTTGCTTAAGAGAATGAGGAAATAAGTATATTTGCTTAAGAGAATGTGGATACTGAGGAGTGGAGGAATGAATTTTATGCCAACATCTCAAGGCTTGTGTTTGCTCAGGCGTTTTAAGAAATCTGTAAGTAGAAGTAAGAAAAAATGAAAAGCTTTAAGTGTGTCCAAAGCATGAATGATAATTAGAAACCTGTGATAAACAGCAGACACAGGAGGGAAGAAGTAATTTCATTGTTAGAGGAAGAATCATAGTTTTAAGCTAAAAAAAGAAAACTATATTCACATTTACTCCAGTTCTTATTTTATATATTTAAAACTGATTTTACTTGGTTTCTGCTTAATTTTCAACAGCTTAAAAATGTCATTGTCTATGCATAAATATTGATGACTGTAGGATTCTAAATATGCACTTTTTTGGTATATTATCTTAAATTATTGCTACAGTTTCAAAAAGTTTAACTCAAAGTATTTTGAATAATTGTTTTCATTTTGATATTCCTGGCTGCAGGAAGACACTTGCAGTCACATTTCCTTACAAATACAAGGCCTGTGCAAGTAAAATAAACATAGATGACATTTTCAGGCATTGTGATAGCCATAAAACCTGTTTAAGAACAGAACATTGCTGTGTCTGTTTTTTCCACTCCTTTCCTGTTAGTGAATGTCTATTTCTTTTACTGTTTCTTTGGGTAGAATGCAATTTACGGACTCTGAACAGGGTGCTACATGATGAAATCCTTAACAAACCCATGGAAACTCTTAAACTTGCCATTCCTTCAGGAATTTACACTCTTCAAAACAACTTGCTATATGTAGCATTGTCAAACCTAGATGCAGCCACATACCAGGTATTGCATATTTTGAATTCTCTGTAAGTTTAAAAAAACAAACCTATGAATTGTGGCATAGCAGTAGTAACTGTTTCTGGTTCTTCTAGGTCACATATCAACTGAAAATTCTCACCACAGCATTGTTTTCTGTGTCCATGTTGAGCAAGAAACTGGGTGTATACCAGTGGCTGTCACTAGTAATATTGATGACAGGAGTGGCATTCGTGCAGGTAAATATTAGCAGGTGGTTTGTGGGGTTTTAATGTGTTTATTTAAGAAACATGGATTTCTCTACTGATCATCCAGCTTTCTGATTCTACCAGCTGCACATGAGCACCAGAGTATAGTCAGGAGCTACGAATCACAACTGGCCAGGTCTGGAGGACACCAGAAATGGGTCAAAGGCAGAAGATAACACCTCTTTTGCAACCCAGTGCTCTACTGTAGAGTGTGACAGGGCCTCTGGAGCAACCTGCAAGAAATAATGATAGCAATTTTTATTAGCACATTTCTTCAGGCATTAGGAATTCATAGATCTTCTCTGCCAGTACAGGCTGTGTTCACTTTGGCATATGGATTCAGCATGGCAAATTCACTTTGGACTATTTCAAAAAGCAAAAACTGCCTCAGTTCTAAATAGTGCAGGTTCCAGAGTTCAGTTTTCAGAGGGCAGGATTATGGGATGAGAGACTATTCTAAGAATTCATAGCAGATTTTAGTATATCCTAGAAATTTTTATTTTAAAACTTAAGGATTTGGAAAAAGATATGGTGATTAAATTCAATAATGAAAAATGAGAACTAAACACTCTGACAGTATTTAATAGTATTTAACTCCTCAGAAGGTTTTTGCCCATGCATTGCATTTTATTCAGTTAGCCTTAGACACACTGCAAGATTTAACTGGTCTGCACAATCACCAAAGAGGGGCACACGAAAAAGACAATTCATCCCATCTATTTGTAAGGTAACCAACTTTTGGGTGGCACAAGTTGGTGGCAGAGAATGACCATGATAATTCACACTGGGATTCAAAAACAGTTCTTGCTTATAAAACATAAATCCTGCTGCTGTTTAAATTGATGAGCATTCTCCCAGTTGAGGCACAATTTTACTCCTTACATATAGGTAGAAAAAAAGGTAGCTTTGCAGTCCTTTGAAAGTATTTATGGTGCAAAACACAAAACTTTACAAGTATGTGATTGTCTATATTTAGTTACTGTTACTGTTGGTGGAATACAAATTTGCATTTTGTTCATGTTCATGTCTTGATTCCATCAGTGAATTTTGTGTAACTGTTTTTACATCCAGTGGCCTTCAGACTCTCAAGCCACACCTGCTAAGGAGCACTCAGCAGGATCTCAGTTTGTGGGCCTGATTGCAGTTCTCATAGCGTGCTTCTCTAGTGGATTTGCTGGCGTTTATTTTGAGAAAATTTTAAAGGAAACTAAGCAGTCTGTGTGGATCAGAAACATTCAGCTTGGTAAGTTTAATTTTAATCATCTGTTAGAGATACTGCATTCTGAAGCATTAAGGTAATTGTGCAAAGTATATGTATAAATAAAAAATAGCACAAACATTTTAGTATGCTGCATATATACTATTTTAAAACCAAAAATCAAACTCTGCTAGATGGAATTATCGCAGTTACTTTCTGATTTCAGTCTAGTTCTTGATTTATTTTATTTATACAGTATCTGTACATTTGTGAAACTGTACATTTGAAACAATCAATTTGAATTTTTTTTACTATTTTTTTAGAGAATATAGGAATATTATAACATGTTCCCAAGTCAGTGTTTTAAAATTAACGCATTTTTTCTCTTGTGCATAGGTAGGGAGCTTTTTGTATTAAAAGTGTAAGCTATAAAATCTGCTTTGTTTGTAAATAAAGTTGAGGTAATTAATTACTTTTATTTCAGTACAAAAGATCAGTTGCTTTTAGTTGTGTGCATAATCACTGGGGAGAGGCATATGCAAAAGACAAGTTCATAACTCTTTAAACAGCTGTACCTACTGCACACCTATCAGTGAGAAACCACCTTCCATTCCCAAAGAGGCCTTGGATCTTCCAGAACCTAGATATTAAAGGCAACAGAGTTGATCTGTGTTCCCTCCCTTCAAAGCAATCTTGTCCAGTTTAGAGGGTTGGAAACATGACATCAACAAATCTTTTTTGTTCCTGTTTTACAACAGGGACAAACTTACTGTTGCCTTTGTTTCTCTAATAGAATCCCTCTAGTCTTCACCTGTAGGCAATAACTCTTTATGGCATACTTCAATGAATGCATTGAGCAGAGTTTGACCTTCCCAGCACCTTAGAAAGGACTAGGGATCAAATCCACAGTGCAAAGTTAAGACATGAGAAGATTTAGTGGATCAGAGCTGTGTACTGAGTCTGGTAGAATGTAGTGCAGTACTACAAGAACAGCAGATGGTGTGGCTTCTTTTGTAATTAGTTAGTTGGTCAATAAGCCATCTTTTTTTCCTTTATTTACCTACTACTCTGTTTTAATTAAAAGTGGTTTCAATTAAAAATGCAGACGTTAATTTTGAATACATTATAATGATTTTACATGACCATAATGTTTGGAAACCTGACTATAATGGAAGGAATCAAAACCTTTCCTTACTATCTGTATTTATGGAAACAAAGTGTATTTAAACTAAGTTTTCCTGAATAGGGTGTAGGGAATACCTCAGGAAACATCATGGTAGGGAATTTTGGGAGCAGACAGGGATTGCTAGCTGGGGATTGGTCCAGGATAAAGTAAGATTTGGTGTTCTGGGTGGAGCTGCAATATAAAATCCATGGTTTTTCTCTCCAGGTTATAGGGAGACTTCAGCCTTCAGTCATGACTAGTTTCAAGAAAACTGAAATTGTAGTTAAGTGAATTTTGCTATATGCCATAAACAAAAATCATTCCCTTCCAGTAGAAAGCAATGGAAGATAAGTATATAGGGATATCTTAATGGAAGTAATCAAAATTTGTTTCAAGTGTGGAGGATAACTTTTAAAAGAGAACAGCAAGTTTATTGCATTTTGGATGTGATGGTACTGCAAGTGACAGTCCAGTTTTAAAATCAGAAATACATGAGCAGCCTTTAAGGATAAGGAACCCATTTGCATGTTTTTCACCTGAAGCTTTTAAACCAATCTTGTACTTTCAGGATTTTTTGGTAGCATATTTGGACTGATGGGTGTTTACATTTATGATGGAGAACAACTGTCAAAGAATGGATTTTTTCAAGGATACAATAAACTTACTTGGGTGGTGGTGGTTCTACAGGTGAGACCTTGTGTTGCATGTTTCTGTGACGGCACTCTGGGATTTTCTCTTCCATAAATAACTGGCGAAAATAATGGATGTCATTAAGCTACTGAGAAGTCTATAGTTAAAAGTCTTATCTATCATTATTAGCATAAACCTCTAAATGAAAATCTGGAAAATATATGGCAAGTATGTGTGTGATTAAGTATTGTCCAAATTAAAAGTATGTAAGCATTTTTTATTTTGTGATGTTTGAAATTTTCTCTGTGTGCCCTTCCTCATGTGGCTAAAAATGTACAGTGAAAGCATTTCCACTCACTTAATGGTGGTAAATGTCATCAACAATTTCTTTAATGGGGAAAAAGCTACTCCTCCAATATTTATTTTCAACAGTACATACCCCTAATATAAAATAAATGTATTGCTCCTCAACATAGACAGAAGCTTTTCCTAAAGTGGATGGATGATGTTAAAATAGATGCTCTCAGTCAAATGATATAGTTTGTGAATCCAAACCTCGCTATTTTTCCAGGCACTTGGAGGGCTGGTGATTGCTGCTGTTATAAAATATGCAGACAACATTTTAAAGGGATTTGCAACTTCTCTCTCTATTATCCTGTCAACACTGATCTCCTATTTCTGGCTGCAAGACTTTGTCCCTACAAGGTAAGAATTATTTTCCATGTATACTAAAAAGAAAATAGTTGAAAACTTACTGTCTACCAGATATAACTGCGAAAACAAATAAAAACCCAAATCCCTTCGAAGCCGCGCTTTCGGGATGTTTATGTCCATCTTGCACATCAAAGTTTAGCCTCATCCCGTCGGGAACTGGGAGTTCTTCAGGCGGGTGAGGAACCGCTGGCTCCGGGTCCCGCGGCGGCCGCGCCCC